>CAVNYN010144702.1:697-17165 GCA_963692815.1 Nyctanthes arbor-tristis
CCCCCCCCCCCCCCCCCCCCCCCCGTTGCAGGTTAAAAATAGTTATTGCTCACAAATTTAAAAGAGAATATCATAATAGAATACAAGAAACAACAAAGAGAATTTCCATAGATTAATCGACTTGTTTACATAGGCAGCTTAGCGCACCCAACGTGATTACAGAAGTCTATACAAATTATTCTTTCTAAAGATTACAAACTCCCCCTCAAGGTTGTTTAGAAGCTCAACTATTTCCTCTTCCTTCGAACCATTGAAGTGTTCCACGATATCAGATACTGAAACCTGCAGGTTATTGACATAAACATCATTTCTACTCTTAACTTCTAGAGAAATAATGTGAAACTGCTGCTCATGGATTAATTTTAGATATTCATCACTTACCCCATCATCAAATTTCTCGATCAACCTTAATATGGAATTCTCAGACGCCGCTACTGCAGCAGATTGTTTGACTTGTGGGCCATCAACTTTTTGGCGTTTCCTAGGACTCTGTGAATCATCACTAACTGATATCAGCAGTTCCGGATTTGCATTCCCATTAAGACCAGACACTGCATCTTCAGACTTGACTGGTGAACTAGAATGATTTACATTGTGATCAAGTGATTCGTGATCCGGTCTACCCTTTACCACATGGCTTGGAAGATCAGATCCTTCAGATAGTTTTGATCCTTCATTTGTTGATCCATTTATTTTGCTACCATGAATATTGCTGGATGAGATAACATCAGTTGATATTCCCATATCTTGCATCGTCAAGAAGGCCTTAATCTGGCTATAACTCACCTAGAATTATTTACAGAATGAGCAAATATAATCACGGACTTGGTTCATTTAATATGTTACGTCTTACAAGATCCAGAACATCAATAAAAGGTTAATTTCTGAATGCATCCCTCTAATAATATTTAAGCCATAAAAGCTTACTTCTTCTGGTAATTCAGTTTTGATTGGCTTTAACTTCTCTTTGCCAACTTTCGGCACAACAGCCTGAATATTTGTGAAAATTTGCTGGGTCAATCCAATCTCCTCAGAGAATCTGCTCCAATCAATTACGCATCCTTCTCTTGCAGCATCAAGAAGATACTCAGTGACGGTTTGTTCTTTTATTGGAGCTGCTCTACCAGATCGGAAATTCTACAAAGCAGAAGTTAGACAGAGGTCCAGTTTTGCTAAGAGTAGGCATAACCAATGACAACTGTATTACTTCCAATACATACAGCAATCTTTTGGATAGTAAGGCCATCTGCTTGCCACATCTTCCAAGCTTCAATCTTTGCAGGCTGTAATTTCTTGTTTGGTACATTTAGAACTTTTCTTGGAGTAGGCGTCTGTGCAATAGGCTCCCCATCCAAAGCAAGATCCAATTCTTTTGATAGATTCCGAATGCTTCCCAGCAAAGAGTTTCCATATGCATTTAGGAAATGCTATAATACATCATCAAAGCTTCCAGATCAGATATAATAAACATAGAAACATGCAACCAGACAAAACA
Source organism: Nyctanthes arbor-tristis (assembly GCA_963692815.1). Taxonomy (NCBI): domain Eukaryota; kingdom Viridiplantae; phylum Streptophyta; class Magnoliopsida; order Lamiales; family Oleaceae; genus Nyctanthes; species Nyctanthes arbor-tristis. The sequence goes on from CAVNYN010144702.1 coordinate 2,193, forward strand.
ATATCATATGATCAAGAGTCATAATCTGATGGTTCTAAATATATCACAATCCACCCACAGAAACACTGTTAACATAATATTTATTCAATCTCCAGTTGCTGTCATATCTTAATACAAATGGTTATATCATTAAATTCTGTAGCAGTAAGTGCAGCATTGCCATGATCAAGAAAAGGAAATTGTAACTAGTTTTCAGCAAATATAGCCAACATAAATCGAGATGAATCTCCTTGGTCCACCAAGTACAAATATTTTAGTCATTTATAAACCACAGAAATAAGATGAAGACAATGCTCATGAGTCTCCAGGGTTAGGGCTGCTTGATTTTGATGTTTTGAGAAGGGGTGTGAAAAGTGAATTCTTTGGAGCGTGGTTGAAAAGTACGCAAATAAAAATAAAAACATCAATTCACATGCAAACTACTTTATTAAGAGAATGTTTAGTTAAAAGTAAGTTTGAGTAAAATGTGATTTAGGAAGGATCAATAGTGAAAAAGGGCCTAGAGTTTTAATAAACCTCAGTATCTGCCTTCAACCAATCTAAAACCTGATACCCAATCCTGATTTGTAGAAGTTGAAAGATCAAGATTAGTACGTTTAGAATGAAGGCTTTGGTATTGACAGCAAACATCTTTTCCTTATCAAAGAAGAATGATGCGTTATTGCAAGAATATGGAATCATCTACAGTATACGCATTAGTACAAATGAGAAAGATGAACGTAGAAATGTAGAAATGGTAGAGTCCAAGAGTATATAAAATATCATGTCAAGCAAAACTAGAGTGAACTTAGAAACACACTAAACCAATCAGGCAATACCTGGTTCACACCATCTATATTTGCTAGCCTTGCACGAGTAGACGGCCTTGTTAATGCTATCCGTCTCAACGTTTGGTCCCCGCATATTGCATATCTGCATGCTAATGAAGATCAATAGACAGAAAACTGAAGGCCTCATATTTCCTCAAAGTACAGTTGTATGGTTTAATCATACAGGCAGCTAGATTGAATATACTGACACATTTCCCGGGTTGACTTGTAAATCACTACGTTTAGAGGTGAAATAATCTTATTGCATTTCTTCATGCTAAAGAGACCAAGACTGGACACTGAAGGCCTTGCATTTCCTCAAAAGTCTACTTGTATAGTTTAATCATACAGGCAGCCTGCCATTAGAATATACTGACACATAACTATCCCAGGTTGACTTTTTAACTTGACTCCATTTTGAGGTAAAATTGTCGTACTACACTTTAAGGCTAACTCTCAAGAAAAATGAACTAGTAAAGAGAAGAACTCACGGAGCAGTCCCCGCCTTTTTGGCTATCTTCATTCTCTCTTCTATGAGCATTTTATGGAACTGTGCCTCTGCCTGAACTTGTACATGATAAAGACCCATAAAGTGAAATCATTATGGGTTTTAGGCAAAGTTAAATTGTAGCAAAGCGACATCAGAAGGTAAAATTTAACAAAGTTTTCAATGTTCAAAGAAAAAATTATATGTAGGAAAAGTGATGAGCAAATTTGAGAGGGTAAATATATTGGTTGTCCTAAAAGTCACATGTAGAAGATGCTTGGGATCTTAGAAGTTCCCACCTGGGTTAAACCATCAACTTCAGCCTCACCAACTACATCTGTGCCTTTCGTATCACCATTCATTTCTGAAGTTGATGGTAGATATAATGGAGGCTGATGATCCGGGCTACAAGAATTCAAGAAGTCCATTCCTTTTGATCCGACACTGAAGCATGAAAGGAATAACACAGTTCAGTTTTAACTTATGGCGAAATCTTATTATATCTTCTGCAATAGATAAAATAAAATTATGATCATTCACAGAAGGCACAGTTTTGGCTCTCAAGGATTTTAACAAAGATGGGGAATCACCCACATGAGGTCCAGAAAATGGATTCTAATGCTCTAAATAGTCATGAGAGGTGAACTGAAGAACATGAAAAGAACATTTTGATCTCACCACAAGCACAGATGAATAAGGATAACGTCCACAGGGCATATGCTGGGCTGATGAAAGGGAACTGGGGAAGTATTAATATGAGCGAAAGGACTTGAATTAGCAGCCCGTACTGGTGAATTACACAAGATTTTAACAGTTTGTCAATTGGGCTTATTGCTTTTGTCAATTGGGCTTATTGCTAACGACAACCATTCGCTACCACTTTTCGGCAACTTAGGTCTAATTGCATGTTGCACTCGATCAGTTGGAGGTTGCTATCATATGCATCAATCCATGAGTCAAGGGAATGGAAGCTAAGGTACTATACAACTAGATGCCAGTCAGAAGTTGGAACCTATGGTTTATGTGAGATAGCCATGCTATACATGACAACGATGTCATTTCCTGAGCAAGGTTGTGCATTCAACTTGTATACAACATGGTGAACTCTATAACTTGCAAGAAATCATGAGCTTAGACTTAGAGCCTACATCCAGCTATTTAGCACCCTTATCTGGAAGTGGATTTATGCCATAATGCAGGCCACACAAACGGGGCTGGAGGGCCATGTCAAGTCAAATGTGCTAATGTCTGAGGTGTCACACAATGGGAGCGCATGACAGAGAGCACAATTTATGTTTCCAGATCAAAACTCATACAAGAATAAGTGGATTTATGCCATAATGCAGGTCACACGAGAGGGCTTGGAGGCCACTATCAAGTCCAATCCACTAACAGCTGAGGTGTCACATAAAGGGAGTGCATCAGAGAGCACAATATATGTGTTTGGATGAAAACTCATACAAGAATCACGAACAAAAATATACCTTAAAGTTTTGTATACATCTCTGAAGGTCTCAACCAAATAACCTGCAAGCAATAGAAAATTGAGGTTGCCTGTTCAAAACTAAGAGGAGATCGGAACAAACTAATCTAAAGTCAGCGCCATCCAGAACTACACCCACGTTAGTTATTCCCATGTCACTGCTGCAAGCATAACATAAGGATAAGACACAAACAGGGAAATTTTCTTCCTTAAGAAGGCATTACAGTTAAGAGGGCACATATTCCTTTCTTTTAGAATCAAAGTCTACATTTTGGTTTGGCATCACAGAAAATCTGTGCAATTTTTCAGTTAAAAAGTTTCAGCTGGAAGTCCAGTGGACTTGAGCAAGTTGGTGATATTTTGCACAAGAGGTTAGACTGGTGTGGATGTTGGAACTAGAAAATGTTATGTCTCGATGTGTTTAGTTATCAAATACAATCAATTAAGTGAACAAAGTACTTAGAAAATCATTTTCTAATTCAACAATGTCTGTGAGATCAATGACTCCCTAAATGATCATTGGTCCTCGCTATCATGGATATCGTCTATATTCCAGAACAGAAAGTCGAGCACTAAGAGATTGTTCGGAGAGATTCTTCAAAGATCATTTTCCCCTAAACCTCATTTACCACCACATGCTTTTTTTTCTATTCTTTTTTTTTTTATAAAAAAAGAAAAGGGAAAAGAAATAGAACAATTTTTATTTCTCTCAAGGTTGCTTACAGCCTCACCACAAGGTCCTTCTGCAGAATTTGTTTTAGCAGATGTTGGAGCTATTAATATGGTTCTTTTGATTGCTACCTATTTGATGCAATACTCTTCCCAGTAATACACACACATACCAAGGGGAAAAAAAGACACCCACAAATGCATATTGGTTATACAAGAAGAGCACCCTCAATTACCACGCGAAATTAACTGATCAGCTAGAGCCTTCCACCAATTTGCTGGCATTTGTTTTCCAAGACCATGGAAAGGAAGCTTATCAAACTGAGCATCAATTATTTTCTTGGACTGCAATCAGATAAAAGACACTATTGTAGATGTGCAATCACTAAACCAAAACATCAATGAATGAATTAAATAGTTCATGCAGCTATGGCATCAACTCCATTTTTGACAGCCTACAAAAATTAGAATACAATACCAGAGCCACTAGTACAGACCAAAGAAAGTTAAATCATCATCTCCAATGGAAATTTGTCTAGCAACATACTTAACCTTATTACTGTTATCTACTTGTATATCCATCAACCTTGGTCATCAACATCTGAAGATCTGTGGATCATTAGTTTTCAAAAGAAAGCTTACTCGAGATCCACGAAGAACATCTACCGGCAGATTGAGACCCCAGTGACCTCCACATGATTTAATGCAAGCAATTAGAAGAAATGCCTCCCGAGACATGTCACTCTCATCTTTTGAGCTGGTGCAATTATCACAGGTCCCTTCAAACATCACAGGTTCAGCTGTTGCTAGTATCAAGGTAATTCATAGAGCAATTTAAGGAGGTACATTCAATTATTTATTGAGGCTGGGTGAAATTCCTACTGTTACAGATTCACACTTTAACTCCAAATTTATAGGCAAAATTAACAATATAAAACTAAAAAAACTAAGTTTCAATACCAAAATTTTCATGCCAATACTTCTTTGTTTTCCAATTAACTGTACCAATTTGCTTTCAGAAAGTAGTCATAAAATTGAAGCATGAGAAACACTAACATTGACTATAAACAAAAGATTTTTAACTTACAAAAAAATTAATAATAACTTCAGATAGGAAATAATCGCCATCCCTAATGCAAACCTAAAAAACAAAAAAGCCAAGAAATAGACAAGGGGAAGACAAGAATTGAGATTGAGGGGGAAGTCTTGTAGTTTTATTTACTGTCAAAAAGTGTGCATTACAAGAATTAACCCCCTTTTAAAAAGATTCAGCGCAAATAATAAAATCCATCATAATAAGTAGGAAAATAGGCTAACTTGCATAAATATGATAAAACCCTAAATAATAAATTAATTTGTTTGCTTCCTCGAGTAGATTTTGAATTTTGCATCAGTTAGCGCCTGGAAATAGCTTTTCTAAGAACGATGGAAGATGAAGTCAGCACAACAAATTGAAAGCAATGGGCAAAACTTTCTGACTCAAGCTGCTGAATCCAAAGCAGTCAGGCAGGATTAGCCAAAGATAGTGGTTTTGCTGGTTCTGACAGTTCTATCCCAACTCATGGGACCCATAAAACATTAAGGCCCCGTATGGTTTTGATTTTCTCAAAATCAATTTTCACTCGAATTCATTTCTATTCACAGATTTATTCATTAAAATAATTTGCACATAAATTCGTAACTTTTTCTTACTTTTCAACCACACGTTCTCTCAAAAAATCACTTTTCACAAAATCAATTCTCAAAGAATCAAAATCATGCGGGCCCTAAACTTGAAGAAGAAGTTCACAGAGTATTCATAAGAAATGCCCGCCCAATTGTGGATATACTAGGTCATATATGCTAATGAAAAATGCTATTTAGCACAAGCACCGGCCTAGGGGCAATCAATGTGGCATTAAATGGTAAGTGAAATTAAATGTTTGAGTAAATGGCCCACTTGATTCAACTTATCATTTAATACCATATTGATATGGTTCTAAACACCAGTGGTTCTAAATAATATTACTCTATGCTAATGGGCAAAAAGATAATGCAAGCACATAATGTTTTGGCCAAAATTAGCAAAGTTAACTGTGAATTACTCCACCCAGTCCTGTACATCCACATTTACATTTTAGCATGATCTCTATGTTTTGTTCTCATGTTTTCTTGTCCTTCTAATATCCCATATGTTCTTAATCCACACTCCCGCATCTTTGTTATCTAATTCCCATCTGTTGTTTTATCATATCTTTCTCAGTTGTTATTATGGTTTACTGAGCCTTGAACAAGTTTAAGATATGTATTCAGCCCCATTGAACTCTATCCTACCATCATCAAAATTAGGAAAGACTTTATTTTTTTACCTGCACTCTTATTTAATTATAGTACAAGCATTTTCTTGCTGCACTCACAAATGACAATATAAAGGTAAAGTATTATTCATACCACAATTGGGAGAGGCATATCTCTCTCCAAAGTACTCCAGAAGATACTTTCTTCTACAAGTTGTCAACATACAATAGCGCTGTGCAGCCATGAATGACTCCATAATTGCTTTTCTTTGCTGTGCCTGGTTATATCATACATTTACCATGCATTTAATAATAATCATTGAAAAAATCTAGAGAGGTTATACAGCTGCTACCCTGTATAAAATCTTTAGCCTATGAACACTAAGAGAAGTTCAACTGGGGCCAAAAAAAAAAAAGAAAAAGAAAAAGAAAAGAAGGAACACATACTGTGCGTGCTTCTGAGCAGTAAAAATTAGCTTTCCCAAAGTCACTTCTTGCATAGTAAAGCCAGCAAGTTGAAGGAATACCTCTCTACCACATCGTCCACTCTCCTGATAATATGATTCGAGACTCTTTGGGCAGCCATAGTGGATCACATGTCTGATGTTAGGCTTGTCGATACCCATGCCAAATGCTAAAGTTGCAACCATGACATAAAGTTCATCTCTGATGAATGCTCTGAAATGCAAGAAAATTTCAGTGATCACATAATCAGCTAATACTAATTGGATCTAAAATATTTAGCGCATGTTATTTTCCTATTTCTATTTCAAAACACAAATTAGTCAAACCATTTATATCCATATATTTGTGGCACCTACAAGTAATAAGTTTATTTATATTTGAAATATAAATAGAAAACTAATATGGCCTTAGAATTAGACATACAACCAGCACATATCATTTGTACATTCGTCGACAAAAAAATCTAAGAGTATGTTCAGGGGATTTTTTTATTTTACTTTATTTTATTAGATCGGAAGAGGGTTTGATACACACACAATGTATGTATTTATGTGTATGTTCATTTATTTATCTGGGGAATATGTGGTTGAAAGAATTGTCCTTGGCAAATCATTCCCAAACAAGCTCTAATAAAAGCTAGTCAAAAAATAAAACCTGTGCGACTCCTCACGAGCTTTATTAGACATTTGACCATGGTAGATTCCAGCCTCAATCCCTCCTTCATGAAGGGACTTGAAAATCTGAAGGATCATGATTTGATAATTAATGCAGTACAATTCACCATAAATTTATGATTTCTGCACATTCTTTCCAGAAAACATGACATACATGAAATGATCAGTTGAAGCACTCTCACGGGGGTCTTCACATGAAAAGCAAGAATATGGCATGTATCAATCAAAGAGTGGAAATTACCTGTTCAGCATCCTTGACAGTCGTGCAGTATACTATAGTTGAAGTTCTGCTGCTTGTATATTTAGAAATTTCCTTCACAAGTTCATCAATGAAAGCTGAACTGCGGTCAGAATATTTGACACCATAAAAGAGATTTTGGCGGTCAAATGATCCAATAGTTACATGAGGATTTTTCATCTCCAATGAATTCATAATGTCAGCACGAACCCTGGAAAAAAAAAAGAATATAAAAGGTTTTAAGAGACTGAATCTTAAAATAAAATCATAACAGTGATGAAAAAGGAAACTTGGGCTGATAGCTTATTCAACATATTAAAATTAGGACAGGAAAGATGATTATCATTCATATCATGGATTTTCACAAATTTCTGTACCATACTTGTTTAAAATAGGATAGAAGAATAACACTGGGAATCGGAGATGGGCAACAACACAAAAGTAATTGAGATTTTCTGGGAACAACTTGAACTAGAATGTCCTGTCATAGGTTAGACTGAGTCCATAATGGTTATGGGACTATTTAGAATAACTTATGCTTCTGCTAGAAGAGCTTTTTGAGGAAGGCTAAGCAAAGAAAGTACTTGTAGAAAATCATCCAAATGATTCAGCAGCTGCTTTTAGCTATTCAAAGTCATGCCAACAGGCCAACTGGAGATTTTTTCTATGAATACAGAATTTGCAGAACCAAGAGTTAAATGGAAGATTGCAACTTAGAAGCAGAATTCTCTGAAAATGCATGCATTGTTCACTGATGTGTAGACAGCAAGTCAAGAAATAATAGACAATTAGCACCCGCTTGCAAACTCATTTTAATGAGTTTTAATGAGAAATAAGAAAGAGAATGAGTGGGGTTGAATGGTGGATTTGTGCAATACATGCGGGTCCCATGAAATATGTGGATGTGATTGGTATGACCAATTTTTTTTGGGTTAATTTCAAAAAAGGCCCCCAACCTTTGGGTTAAGAATCGATTAGGTTCCCAACCTTTTTTAAGACTCTCATGGGTCCCCAACCTTTCATAAATACGCACGAAAGGTCCCCAGTCTTTTTCAAGACTCCCTTGGGTCCCCATTTAAAGTTAATAAACTAAGGGTATAGTCATCATTTTTTAAAACAATTGACCAAATAGTTAAAAAAGGGACCTTTCGTGCGTATTTATGAAAGGTTGGGGACCCAGGGGAGTCTTAAAAAAGGTTGGAGACCTAATCAATTCTTAACCCAAAGGTTGGGGACCTTTTGTGAAATTAACCCTTTTATTTAAAAATAGAATTGGTTTGCAAACATGGTCTTATAAACTAAGTTGTTAGTTATGCCTCCTCTAACCAGTAACCGGCCCTTTTACCAGGTAGAATGCTATGGGCATCAAGGAAGCATGAGAATAATGAGATATTTACTTAAATAAATATAAAAAAGAAAATTCCAAAATGCAAAAGCCTACTTTTCAGTAGCAGTTGCTGTTAAGCCAACAAAAGGAACATTTGGAAGAACTTTCCGCAGCCTATCCAGTTGTTTATACTCCACCCTGCAAAACAAATGGGGGAAAATGATAGCAAAAGAAGAAAATTATGACACTACAAACAGAGACCAACAAGAGAAATGTTGGAGCAGAAAGCTGCATAGATATAAAATGTAAAATAATCTCTCCATGCAAAGCACCACGACTCCAACTCCTGAAGTGAAGAAAGTCAGATCTTGTTGAGTCGTCATTAGAAAACAGGAAACTAATTTTCCTTTTTCTGACAGTGAGATGAATAATTCATTTTGACAGCACCAAGCTTAAACTAAAACGGCAGAAATTGCTTTAATATAATGCAAAATTCTTCCCAAGTGCAAGATATGTCACAATTTAAGCACTCTAGTGACATCTGAAGCAACTAGCTTGATTTCCATGAGTTCAGCCACTTCAAGTTTCCATATTGCTCATATTTTTCCATCTTTTTTGGTATAGAAACTCTTTTTTGGTATAGAAACAATGTGACTGGGTAAAAATGAACAATGTGCCATTCTGTTCTGACACTCTGATTCATGTTTGTTCAGATCGGAAGAGCGTCGAAAAGTATAATATCATTAGAACTAGATCCACACAGTTGGTCTTTATTCAACATCAGTTAAGTCATTGTTTGTGACACGATTATGTGTTATCATCACTCCAAATCCCGATAATATCATTCATTAATAATATAAAGGAACAAATACTTGTTTGCACTGTGATGAATATCTTAGATACATGAGAATTTTATTCATTAAACATGCATATAAATAGTAGTAGCATCAGGTAACCACATGTATCCGAAGCAACACAAGTTAATCAAGTTAACGTCCCAGGCTTAGATACATGGTTAGCTAGACAGCTTAAAACTTTCAGATCTAGTAAAACCTCCAAAGTGTCCAACTTTGTCTCTCCTTCGCATCATGTTCTTGGATTGGCTTATGGAAATTATGCCAAACAGCTAAAGCAATCATAAAACCAATTAGGGAATAATTGCTAAAACATAAGTGACCTGAAATCATGACCCCACTCTGAAATGCAATGTGCTTCATCAACAGCCAGGAGACAGATTCCTGAAGTTAGCAATCTCGACCAGAAACTGCAATAAAACCTTACATCACTTCGGAGAATAAAACGATCACGTTTAAATGAGGAAAAATACAAAAGTAATCAACAATCTAATACTGGAGAGATCGGAAGAGCGTCAAGAAAGGGAGACAGTAAGTTGGGGCATTCCAATATAACAATCATCCTTCGTTACGGTAATAGCAATAAAAAAGAATGTTGCATGGTGACCTTCAGATGAACTTACCAGAGTCCAAATTTAATTTACTCCTAACATCTAAACAACACATAAAAAAATACATGTAATATAAATTAACCCACAAAGATTTATATACTCATGCATCTGATAAGTAGAATAACCTCGGTTGCCATTATTGCGGGAATATAGTTAAACAAATGAATTAAGTGTTGGCTTTTACATATAATATTCTTGTACCTGGTTGTAAGAACGCAGGCTTTCTCTGGAGTCATGTACAATATATCATACTGCCCACTTTCTGCATTACTATGTGCACTACGGTTAGTCTGAGCGCTGGACAGATACTCAGCTCTTACACCTCTTTCCTTCAATGCCATTACCTAAACATTACAATTAGGAGTAATTATTCCACTCACTTGACACGTTTTAAAAAAAATGCCAAGATGGTGAAGCACAGACCTGGTCTTGCATCAAAGAAATAAGCGGGCTTATGACTACAGCAGTCTTCTTAGCAATCAGTGGTGGCACTTGATAGCTTAGTTATTGAAAAAATGGTTGATCAGACATATATTTTCTTAAATGAAGACAATGTATTAAGACTAAAATTCAACAGTATTAAGTTGAAGGTTACCACAAGGACTTGCCACTGCCAGTGGCCATAACCACCAAGCAATCTTTCCCATTTAAGATTTTCTCCGCAATTTCTTTCTGATAGGGGCGAAATTTCGAAAACCCAAAATATTCCTGTACACAGAAACAGTACACACGTTCAAAACCCTTCGACAGAAACTTAAAACAGGATGTAAAGATGAAGAAATGAATGACCAGAGTGCTAACCTTGAGGGTCGACTCCATTGCCGGGTCCAATTTTACAGTCGGGTTTTGGTTCCCGTCAGAAGGAGAGGAACCGCTGGAAAACCTTTTGAGATTATTAAGGAGAATCAATTGGAAATGATGTATATCTCGGGCGGGCGGGATTTGTTTCCCGCCAGAGGATGCGGCCCATTGACGTTAACCATTGATATCATATACCACCCGTAAAAAAGTTGGTCTAATTTTTTTTTCATTCATCTCAAAATATTATCTAATTTTTTTTTAAAAAAAATAATTAAAATATTAACTCTCTTATATGCACATATTTAATGTATATATTATCACGAAAATAGAATTATTAAAGTAGAATAATTAATAAATAAAAAAATATAATAGAGAAATAATGTTAAAATTTACTTTTCTAATACTATTAAGTGAACTTTTCTTAATCTATGTAAAAAGAGAAATATGAATCTATATAAAAATAGAAATATGACTATCTTTTTGAGATTGAAGTAGTACATAAATATGTGCAGGCCATCTTTCGACCGCAACACAACATGCACAAGTATCACAGACATCAAAAGCCGTCTAATCTAATAAAATCATGATTGCCTCAAAAATTGTCTTAAAAGTTTTGTTTAGACTTGAATCGTTTACTTTCGTTTTTCATTGCCATCTATTAAAATAATTGCGTCAAAGACTATCTTAAAAGGTGTTTAGACTTGAATCATTTACTTCCGTTTTTCATTATATATTTGTCGTATTTTGTCATACATCTTGAGTCTGAAACCTATGAGGCTTTGCTCAAAGTTTTATATTTTATCTCTGCCATATATTCTTTTCATAATGATGTTTATAGTATATAGTTTTCATTATTCTGCCTATTGTAAAGGGTAGAATGCACAACACAATTTCTTCCCCCCCACCCCACCGCACCCAAAAAAAAAAAAAAAGGAAAAAAGGAATGCACAGCCACAACACGAGTTTATAATGAAATATATAACATATGTAGTTGGAATTCAATTGAATTGTTAGATTGTAATATTATAATGAAAAAAATTTTAATATCAATCGTGTTCTAGCACTAGTAATTCTACCTTTATGGTGCTATCTGACTTAGCTCATAGGTCTCATCAACTAAAACTTAAGGGACAATTACTTATTTTTAATTGATCCATTTAAAAAGTAAGGTCAACAAATAACACCATAAGCTACTACTTTATTTGCGCTAGAAAATCTCCATATCAAATACTCATAAAATTCTTATTTAAATTTTCTCAAAATTATGATATTTTATGATACATGATTAAATTTTACATCTCCTCAATCTCATATTCTCAATCATGTATTTAGCACATGTTCTCTCTATTTCCCTTTTTTGCCCTTTTTTATAACTACAAAAATTAGTCCATAATTCGAACGGATTCCATAAAAAATAACCTTTCATGTTTCACTATAACTTCTCTCCACTTTTGTACAACACATTTTCTCCAAATAATAAAAAAATAAAAAAAATTACCTTCAACTAAAAAAATTACAAAAGTTGCTAGAAAGAAGGAGAGGAGCTCTTACACGACCTCATATATAATTTGAACAAGACCTTGTAATTCTACAACTCATTTTATAGTTTCGTCTGATCCCTTTTGATTTTTGTCATGCACGAAACCATTGCGAACAAAGATCTTTGCATGCGTCTGATACCATGTCAAGAACATGAAGTTGCCAGTCAAGTTTAGTTTTATTCCATCAAAATTTGAAAGGAATTTTGCGTAATATTATCCAATTAAAGTTTGATCCTCGAAAACCGCTGCTCTTACTTGTTCGTGATATTTTGACATTCTATTCTTCTCAGTTGCACCCTGACGTATGTTGTAAAATGTATTAAACAGTAGTGACGAAGAAGAAAGTTTAGCCAACTAGTCCAGTCGTATTAGTCATATCCAATACTGAGCACTAAACATAATTTGAATGTCAAGACCAGTGCGCAGAAGTTGATGTTCACATTCAGAAGAAACAGCATCCAAATAATCCACTGAAATTCTCTGCTCTCATACAGTTTAGTATTATATTATCATGGCAAGATCCCAAAAAATTACCCTGCTTTTTAATCATAAATATAAATTCTAACAATATCTATGCCAAGGAGCACCCTCATCGACTTCCCAAGGAATTCATCAAATGCTAAATGGAAAATTGATACCAAGTCTACAAGAAAAGCTTGCTGTAGTTATCTGCCTCCTCAGTCATTTCTTCCATGCTTCTGTCTTTCCTTTCTTTATCCAAATCAAGCTTTTGCTTAAGTTCCTTCTCCTTCTCATCAATCTGTGGGAGGATAAACAGCAGGAATAATCTGTTGTTTCAGTTTTACAGTTAAGCAAAAGATATAGAACTCTTTTAAGGATTAAGTTACATATGATCTTACAGCATCATAGATCTCGTCATTTTTCTCAAAATCGCCACTTTTGCGTGGAAGGATGTGGATATGAACATGAGGCACGGTCTGTCCAGCGTGGGGCCCATCCTAAAGTTTCAAGAACAGGTTAACAAGTTAAGACTGCCAAGACCAGATTGAGTTGATAAATAAACATTTCGGCAGCCAACTTTAGTCCAGGACGATTGCAAAATTAGTGGTCCAAAGTATGATTTATTAGCCGATAAACCGACCCATAATATCTTTATGTCACAACTTGAAGTCCCAAACTCATCCCATTATCTTAGACTCCCAAACAACTCACTTCCAAGCTACAAGACGCAGATAGAAATGAAGTTCCATTGAGTACTTTCATGTAATTTTCTTATATATCATCCACTCATTTATCCTCTCCTCTCAAGAATTCCAAGAAACGAATTCATAATGAGGCCAACATCAGATGGGTTTTGAAGTTTGAATGTGTAACAGTTAAACAGGAAACATTGCCCTAGCTCAAATCATAACTTAATTAATCATATCTAATAACCGTAAGTTTCATTATACATAAAAATAATTACATCTACAAAAGGAACAATAATCAATCTCAATCATCCATGACTTGTTCTAAACATCTTTCTTTTCACACGTGAATCTAATTTCTCCTAATCCGCCTGGTGTGCACATGGATACACACAAAATATATCTGCAACTAGAGCATAAAGAAATTTTATGGAAGCATGAATAGTGAAACTATATTTGTTCAATGGTCAAGCACCATTCTTCTTTCGATGTCAGGTTACACGCAAAAGGGATATGATGGAGCATTTTACACATCACAACAATCATTTATCTGTTGCTTCCACTTTTCATGAGACATGAAATGAATGGGTCAATCTCATCACCCAGATGAGAAGAGAATTTGACAGAATAGTTCATTCAAAGACTGCAACCACTTTTGCAGTACATGTGGCAATAAATACAATCCTAATGCATATTCCGTCAGAAAAATGATGGGCATAAAGAATGTTTGTCTTTGCAAAAAAAAAGCTGGGTGTACACCCACCCAAAAAAAATAAATAAAATAAAAGAAAAAGAAAAGAAAAAAAATCCATCCGAATCCCATCAATTTGTTTATCTTATTTTACATTTATTCTGATTTATAGAAAAAAAGGTTCATGAAAGTGTTTATCTGCAGTCATACGAAAACTGAAGGTTTTCAACTATCTATTATCAAACATTGAATTAATGGTAACTTTTAAATGCTTTGCAAGACCACACAGAGGGAACATATGTTTATCTAATATAGGAAGAAAAGGTACACGGAAACAATGGAATGTGATAGAACTCAAAATTGAGATTTCATGGCTTGTATGAGAGAGCAAGAAAAGAACAGATAAAGACACGCCCAATCCAAAAACAAATAAAAGAAAGTAACAATTAGCTCTTGCAAATAGCACGTCTCTTACTTGGATTGCAAATGTGAGAGAAGATGCCTTGTGATAGGACTCCAGCTGCTGACCAACCTTCTGTGCCACAAGCCATAGGTCACTAGTCTCTTCAGCAGCGAGATCAATAAAGCGCTTAACTTCACGCCTTGGGCAGACAAGCACATGTACGTTGTGTTAAGTGAACAAAAATAAGTCAATGCTACAGAAGAATGAGATTAACTCAAAAGCTTCCTTTTCCATCCAAAATATTTCTTTATTCCTTTTGAGGAAGCTCAATAAAAGCCTAAAAAATGAAGATGATAGAGCAAACTAGCTGCATAATGATATGTTCGCTTTAGAATATGGGGGTTTCTCTGTAGATTTTGTACAGGTACCTTTTAATGTACATATTCAAGGCAACATACAATATTTGTCTCTCCTTTTTTTTTTTTTTTTTTTTTTT
>CAVNYN010144723.1:987-14901 GCA_963692815.1 Nyctanthes arbor-tristis
CCCCCCCCCCCCCCCCCCCCCCCCCCCCCCCCCCCCCCCCCCCCCCCCCCCCCCCCCCCCCCCCCCCCCCCCCCCCCCCCCCCCCCCCCCCCCCCAAAATGGTAAATTAGTGCAGTTAGACAATCACATCAATACATCAAATACATAGTGGGCCCGCTGTTTAGTCATAAATTGTGGGAAAAAATGGCCAACTGGAGAAAAAAAGCCCCAGCGAACAAGCTGTTACTCGACTCAGCAGTCAGCACACAGTTGTAAATGCAAGAACCCCACATCGAAACTTTTCAGTGAAAATTTGGAAGATTTGCCTTATAAGAAAAAGCCCTGACCCTAGTCTCTATTCGCTGGACTTAATAGTTCTTCAAAAGGTGTTGGGGTCCACGCAAGTTCAAGTTTTTTTAAGAATTTTCTTTAATATAAATATAAATATAGATTAATTAATAATTAATGTGAATCAAACCAGAAAAACCTGAGGAAACCAGTATCGGGTCGCCGGTTTTCCGGTTTAATCGATTTTTTATCGGTTTTGACCGGTTTACAGTAGCTCCGGTTTTAGGTCATAACCAGACTGGAATTTTGCCCCGTTCTCTGTTTTTCCAGTTGAACCAGCCGGACGAGTCCGGCTTTTAGAACCTTGACTAAAATATTTGAAATTTAGTTTGCAAATATTGGTAACTAAAATTTCAGATTTCTTCAGGTTAATATTTGAAATTTCTGAATAACTCCAAACTGATCCCTAAGGATTATAAAACTTGCTGTTTAGTCCCTGAATTTTTTGGAAGATTAAAATCAGATTTCAAGATTTCAGCATGGTGCAAGTTACTCCTGTTCAGAAAGTTGCACACCTGGTCCTATAGAGTTAAATTGTGTCAGAATGGCCCCTGATCTCCCTGAAGAGTTTAATTCAGTCTACAAGCTCTCAGATACTTGAAAATTGACCCTTTAGTCCACTTTCTTGTTGGTCACTTGATCCCCCTAAGGTCCCAAATATGGTATTTGTGTTCCTGGGATGCTACTTTTGATCAGGATTTCTTCTCTTGGCGTATGATTAGGTTATTGCATGTGAAGTTCAAACCGTGAAGATTATTACCTATAGAGTTCTACTCAGAGTAAACATTCATTCTCGGTTAACTAACCATTTGGTGTGCATAAGGAGTTAGTGCAGCTGGCCATGAAGTCAGAGTAAGCATTCTTCCTTTCATATATTACCCCCAGTGGAGGACAATCGATCACAGGGGGAGGACTCAACTACTTAGAGTTGCTGTGGAGTTTGACAAATTCAAGTGGTTGGCTAGTCTACATTACTTAACAAGTTGAACATGTGTTGATGCCTCAACTTGAGGGGGAGAATTTACTTTGCTTCTTTTCAAAGTATTTGTAATTCTTATTTAAAGAGGATTTAGAGCCTCAGTTTAATGAACAAGCCATTCAATTTATTTCAATCGTAGTAAGTATTAAGTTCAACTCATAGCATTCTGCAAGGGGGTTTACCCGTGCCACATTGAACATAGTGTGACACCAAAATGTTTGTCATGGAAGTATGAGCCAAAACTTAACTAGAGCATTTTCAACTTCCCATTGATCATATGATGGATAAGTCTTTTAAGTGCAATCTTCCACCCTCTAACCCTTTTTTCTCCCGGCCACAATATAAATCTCAAGAACTTTAAACCAAACAAGGTAATTAGTCCATCCAACCTAACATCAGCACATGAAGTAAAGTTGTGAATAGTCAAACGGACACCGGACTCATTTTTATTGTTGGAGTAGGAAGTACTTTGTCATCCATATTGAAGTTTAAAATTTTCTCCAAATCTTTATTTAAAAAAAGGGAAAAGAGGGCGACTTGGAAAAAAATCACCTTAAAAAGCATTCAACACCTTAATAGTTAGGCAACCAAGAAGGCAGTCATTTGAAAGGATTCGACAGAGAATTCCGATACCCCAACTTGAACAATTGTGAATTTTCGGTCTAAATTTGATTTTCCAGAAAATTTACAGACTCAACTAAAAGTTTTTAAAACCCTAAGGGGTCAACCTGAACAACTATAAAACTAGAGAGACTGTTTTAAAATGATGTTAATCCTTAATAAAAAAATTGCACAATGAGAAAAATCACCGATTGAGTTTCAACCACATAAGACTTGAAATCCCAATTAAAACACCCGGTCATCACCTGTACGATTGAAGAAACAGTGATGTCAAAACTGCAGCTGGAAACAGCAATATAAACAGCGAAGCTTTAGTGGTGTTCACTGGAAGATTGGAAGAGGCCGTTGCAGCCTGAAAGATATTTCACAACTTTGAGACTTTAAGGAACAGGCACACTGCCTAGCAGCTTTAACAGCAGAAGGTCATGTGCCCTCACAGAGTCTTTGAAGGTCGCCGCAGCATTGGTGTTGCTGGAATAGTATGGGTTGGAGTTAAGGCTTCAGCTCCTTAAAGATAAACCTAAAACCTTTGAGATATCACTCTTATTATGAACATATTCTCAAGTTTACTGTTGTTAGCAACAGTGTCCTTACAATTTTGCCTCCACCTTTATACATTTTAATTACCATTTTATTCTAGTCTCAATTCCTTTGTTCTCAATCAGTTCGTGCTCTCCTCTGTTCCTCTTTTCTCGTTCTGTGGTCGATTAGGGCTCAATTTATTAGCGAGAAATTGACGGTTTTCAAGTATGGCGCAATTTATTGACGGGTTTTAAGGCTACTGCAATTTGAGCCACAAATTCTCTCTCAAAGGTCCTCCGTTTCAGAACCTACCACTCTCTTTTTCTGTATTCTTCGGCCGCCTGCAACGCCCCGCGAGGTAAGGAACCATCGATTTATCTCCATTAGAACTGGGTTTTTTGTTTGTATTTTTCCGGGTTTTCTTGTGGGTGAATGGAGGCGTCGATTTTCTCAGTAAACTCAATATATAGCTAAACTCAAGATATACATACGGTTTGGAGTATAATTTATTGATAAATTAATTTATCTCAACCATGTTCTAAGAATATGCTTGCCTGCAGTTGCAAAAATTCCATTTCAAATTTATTCATACATTATATACAGTTTCAAAGTACACCCAAAAAATGATCAAATAAATTAAGATCTCATGGAATGGGCGATGGCATTGAGATGTTAGAGACAAAAACAAGATTTTTAAAAAGAAATGCAGTGAAAGAGAGCATGTTAGTCTGAGACTTATAGTTGTTTTCGTTTTGTGAATTCTTATTTTGAACAAGTTCTCCTCTATGTTACTTTAATTGTAATAAAAATTTATGATTACTTATTCCACTGTATACCTTGGTTCAGAACACAGTTAACCTGAAGCTTTAATTTTGTTCAAAATGGATACTTCAGCTGATTTGAACAATGGAATGGAGTTATTCAGGTACATAATCGAAATTAAAACTCTCAAGAACAATTTCTGTTAATATTTACCTATAATCATTATACGTAGTTATAAGAAAAAAAAAGAAAAAAGAAAGGAAAAAAAAGGAAGGAAATTGCACCATCCACTCAAACCACGATAACATCAGAGACTGTAAAAAGTTTTAGTCGTTTAAGGGGCTATTTCAAAAAATCCTTTCTGAATGACAGCATTGGTTTGCAGCAAATTGCTGGTGATGCCCAAATGTAATGGATTGTCATCCTTTTCAGACCAATAGATTAGATGCTTCATAATATTAAATATGTTCTTGTCTTTCTTTGAGTATGCTCAAATTTGAGTTTTTCTTTTGTGTTAGAAAGCTTATCTCCAAGTAATAACTTCAGTGGTTCACATACAGCAGATGCTTGTTAAACTCAATTAACCGTTGTTGATAGCATTCCCAATGTAACAATAATGCAGTGAACACCACAAGGAAATTTCAGTAAGAAAATGCAATTAGTTTGACTTGAAAACCCACACAAGCCACAACTGTTGTTGTGTTCGATGTATGACAATCCTATGAGGTCAATTACGTTCCAGATAGGATTTTAGCTTGAAGGAAACATTAATTAGAAAAAAGATACCGGTTTTCCGGTTTTGAGTTGTCAAACAGCATTTTCAGTCACCTTTTTAAGTGATTTGCTGAGTTCTCACATGTATTTAGCTTTGTTCTGGAAAGAGTTAGTTCTTTCTTTTTTTTTTGTTAATTAGGAAATAACTGTTTAGATTATTTTATTTTTGCTGTTCAACTAACTGAACCGGAGGAATTTGTGCCTGCTCACATCCCTATCCTCCACTCGGTCTCCATGGTTCCTTGCACAATTTCCTCTTTAGATAGATCAATTGGAGGTTTCCCATGTTCGCCTAAGTCATCTCTCAGTGCGAGAAATGAATAAATTCATGATTTTCATTATACTAGGGACTGATATATTGGGTGTACCGACCTCAACTCATAAATAAAATGGATTAATTGCTCTGTAATTGCATTGGGATACTCAACCTGGATTCAATTTCAAGATCCCAGATTCCCAGCTTCAGGTTTCTATCCTTCACCATAATTTTTAGACAAAACTGATTTTAGCACCTCCTACAGTCGTGTTCTTTAGTTTATGCAGTGCAATTGCAAAATAATTTGCTTACATTTCTAACTTAGTTTTTACTACTTTTTTATTTCTTGTAACGAAGCTTATTGTGCTTTTTGATTTTAACTAAGAAACAAAAATATTTCATAGTGATGTCTTTATAATTGTTTAGCTTTTTGATTTTCCTAACTTCAATTGATTGGATATATGAATTAGTCTTTTTTCTCTCGATGATTCTCGCTCTCAAAATTATTTCCTTTGATCTATAAGATATACCTGATCGTATTTTCTACTAATTTTTTTCTTTTTTTTCTTTCTTTTTTTTTTTTTAAACTTACAATAACATGATGCATTCTTCACCCTTTTCTTTTGGATGTAATATACAAATCAGAGATGTGATGCGTTATTATTATTAATTCTTCCTGATATGCGTTATTATTAATTGAGTTTAACAAGCATCTGCTAAACTTTGAGATGTGATTCCTAATAGATGCGTTATTATTTTCTTCACCCTTGTTCACATATATGTTCTTGTCTTTCTTCCGATCTCTCAAATTTGAGTTTTTCTTTTGTGTTAGAAAGTTTATCTCCAAGTATAGAGGATGTTGTTCTGGCCTTTTACCTGTACAGCAAAATAATCTGAAAGGCGAGTAAAATTTTCTGCAAAGAATTCAAACTATGGTTAAAATAGTCAAAATTGTATGTAGCTTTAGGGGCTTATTTCCTGAACACATCTGTTGTCTAGAGGACATATGATTTTTATACTATCCAACAATTTCATGTATAAAGATAAGTGACCTTTATTTCAAAAGTATCTCTTGCTTTATTGTAAAATATCTAATTTATTGTTTAATATGTTTGCTCCATGAAGAAAGTGATTTATTGTAATTGTAAAATCTTGCTTTACTGTAAAATATCTAATTTATCGTTTAAAATGCTTGCACCATGAAGAAAGTGATATATTTTATTTGTAAACTTACTTCGTTATCAATTAAGCTCACTAAACATTTTCTTCAGCTAGGATTTGTGATTCTGTTATATGTATAAATTCTTCACTGATTTTTCATTTGGATACATACAGAGGCTTCTGGAGATGGTGGATAGATTGAATTTAACGGACGTTGTAGCATTCTTGTCAACTGTCAATGCTAAAGCAACCATTACCCCTAAAAAGTTGAGAATAAGCTACTATGCCTTGTCCAACGTTCATAATGGATGCATGGTTTTTTTTTTTTTTTTTTTTTTTTTTTTTTTTTTTTTTTTTTTTTTTTTTTGTTTGTCGGCTGTATAGTACCAATGTATTTTGATGTTGATTGATTAAATATTCCATTACAAAAGTTAATTTGTAAATGGTTTTGAATAGTCATTTTTTTATTTTTATTTATTTATTATCTTATTTTTTTGTGGGAATCTTATATAGTTATAATATGACCAAGTGAAGTTTGGTTCTTCTAGAAAGAGGAAAATAAAGAAACTTTAAGGATTAGATATTCGAAGATAGATGACTTGCTTTCTGAAATTTTGTTTTGAAGAGAACAGCTGGATCATTTTGGAATTTTCCCCCAACAATTTGTAATGGTTTAATCACTTGATGACTTTTACTAGGAACGAGAAATCCGCTCAAGAGAAATTGCTGGCCGTGCTCCTATTCCTTCTACTAATATTTGGCCAGTTTTGGAATTGTAAGAGATTTAGCATATTTGGTTTCTTTACTCTTTAGCACTTGTTCAATATATTGACCTTGCTATTTGTCTTTGCTTATAAGTTATTTTGAAAATATATATGACTCTAATTGCAATGGGAATAAAATAAGAGAATTACTCAATTATTTGATTGGCTCGTTCATGCAGACAAAGAAAGAGGTATTATCTCGACTACAGAATGGTCAATTTATGTGGGCTTCTTCTTCTTTTGTTTAAAGTAGTTCTTAGAGGTGGTATTTTAGTATTTAAAAAAAATCCTGATATGTTGCGGCTAATTGGATAAAAGTTAAATTACAAAGGGATTGAAAGGCTAGAGGCTCATGAAGATGGGATGGGATGCCTAGAAAATCATTGTTGTACATGTCTTGCAAGACTCACTACTTCATATACCAATGCCCACGGTGGATTTCTGTTCCTTGTGGGACTGCTGAAGATTGTTTCTCTTGTGGTGCGGATGACATTATTTTAGCTTTATACATGTAAATAAATTTCATGGGAAGCTTTTGTATGCCTATGTGATGCTCTGCTTGCCTTTATTAGGATTACAAAGAGTAAAGGCCTTTCCAAGAACTTGTAGTCAAAGACTATCTAATTTTAGCGTATTATTATAAAAATTACATATCATTGGTGTTATCTTTAAAATATATATATATATATAATAATAATTTAATTAAATATTTTATTTCTAATTATAAATAAATCTATGCTAATGTAAGAAAAAATTAACACGGGTTTCGAGCAATGCGCCTATGCTCACTAGTATTTAAAAATCTAAATTTATGGTTTTCGAATAGCATGGGCAAAATCAAAGCCCCATATGTCAAGATCCGAAGCTCTAATACCAAGTTAGAATGATGGGCTACCTTGAACTAACAAGGAGAGTTAAAAGTTGAAACCCATTAAATAACAGTTAAAAAAATTGAAAATCCAAGGAAATAAAAATAATTAGGAAAACTATGACAAAACGGAAAGGTAAAATAAATTCCCTAATTCTTATTCTGTGTTATATTGGAACTGATATTCCTATGAAATGTAAAACAGAGCTAAAGTATTTTTGTTAGAGGAAAGCTAACATCATATAGCACATAATTGTTTTCTTTCCGACAGGACCGAGGTTACAAGCATGTGAAACTACACAAGAACTTCACCAAGAGAATAGAGAATGGCAAGATTTGTGTTTGTATCACTTGTATACCAACCCAAGAACAGATGGCTGATTATTCGTTACAGAGGGACTGCAAATGATCTAGAGGGCAGTATTTGAAAGCAGAATATTCTGCTAAGATTCATTTCTTATCTCTAGGGATTGACTCACAATATTTTAGGTTCAAATACAAGCCTAGTCAATTTATAGTTATCCTGCTGTTCTTCTGTTGTTGCCTTAGCCAGTAAGTACTGTAAAAATACATCATGCTAAGAATACATGAGATACCATTACGCTGGAATAAACATGTTAGTTAAAAGTGAAGCATGCAACTAAAACAAAATGATAAACCAAGAAAGATGAAAGAATAATATCAAATAAAAAAAGTATCCTAAAATATCCAAAAACGGTCTGATCTATTCTACCCAGCAACATTCATTTTAGTTCTACCACCGAGGAATGATATTCTTATTAAGGATCTTCCCCCTTACCATCTTTCTTTCAGAGGCACTGAAAATTCAAATGTTTATCAAATTCAAATGTTTATCAAAATAAGGACAATTAGAGACTTTATTCTAGAAAATATTATATATTTGGAGAAGCAGAGAAAACAATTTTGTGCAAATACTAGGCAACTAAAATTATTTTTTTCATATGTAGAGGTCATTAGATTTTTATTCACTCACTCATTCGTTCGTTTATTTATTTATTGGAATCTTGTCTATTTTTTCAAAATACATGGCTTGTAAAAACAGAGATCATGATACATGTCAAACTCACCACATGAGGCCACGTCAAGACATTTTCTCCAGATATTGTCTCCACTGAAGGCTCTTCAAACGCACATTGTTTTGCTAATGGTAGCATTGCAGACACTGCATATAACAATGAAACCTCATCTTTAGGAATCACGAGAAAAAGATCGATGAAATAGCGATGAAATAGCAGCTGGCAGTGAAATGGGCAAAATAAACATACAAACCACGATGTTCTAACACGGGGGTACATTAACAAATAAAAATTTTTTGTTTCCATTTTTGCTTGTTGGGTTTTTCAAATACGGGCTTTGTTATATTTTTAAAAAAAAATATCACGGCCCATTAGATCTAGCTGATTCTTTAGTTTGACCACTCTATCGTTTTAAATGTTGAGGCCTAGCTTTTCAGAAACAGATCTGGCCCCAACTTAATACAAATGCCAAATTAGGTTTCAAATTATTGTTCCTTCTTCCACACTTGTTGTGCTGCTGCCTTCACATGTGCCTTTGCTCGTCTTTTTCTTCAATTCATGATTTGTCACTGCATGTAGTCCACATTCCACAAACGTTGGCGATGTCCTCCTTCAATCTGAAGCTTCAATTGTGTAGGATGCCGGTAAGTGTTCTGTATTTGCTCTGCCGACATTGCCAGTCATCTAAAGTTGTCATACCCATTTCAAAATTGCCATGTCTGATCCGTATCCCATATACATACCCGGGTCGTGTCGGGTTGGGTCGACACAGGTATTCAAGCCGAAATCCCGTGTATGAGAATCACGGCATTCAAATATATTATACATATTCCCATTCTAACTTCGATGCGAAAGCAAACAAGGAAAAAAGGTAACAGTATTGCTGAAAATGCTTTCCTTCATTTCAAGGCTCAATTACAGTGCAACCAACTCAAATACAGTAAGATGATTCAAAACACCAACAATAGGGTATCCCACTCCATCAATAGTGATGATAAATCTAATTAGGATGTTCGCCTATTTTCTTTTATTTAAGGAACCTAGCTGAAAGGAAAGCTCTAACATCGAGTCAAGTGAAATAGTAAGTCAACATTTGCAAGCAGGTATTATTCAGTGCATAGCCCAAAGGCTCATATTCCATGGTTTAACTGTAGATGGAAAGTAATAAGGAAAAATAAAACCAAAAATGAAAAACATCTGATACTCTTCCTAATTCTAATTAGAATTTTAATCTAACTCTCCCCTTCAAGTTTAAGCATCAAACACGCTCAACTTGGGAGAAGCTTATAGAATAGCCCACAAGAAATCATCGAATACTAACTACAACTGCGAGTAGTAAAGACAAAGACTTATAGCCAGAAAAGAGGTCGTCTATCCAACACACGAGAATTGCGTCACTCTTGCAAAATCAAATAGCAGATGCCCAGGTCAACTTGAAAGAGTAAAAAGCAGGTGCTTACTTTCAAATATAAAAGGCATGATTCTCTTCTTAACGAAGCCAAATGATTCTCTTCTTAATGAAGCCAACTTACACAATTTATCATCTGCCAGACCATATAATGAATCAAATAATTGGATCAACTAAAATAGAAAATGTTTAGTGTATAAGAGTCCATCTTAAGCGGAGCTAAGGAAAAATACCAAAACACAAATTAATCTGTCACCAGGCTTGTGCATGGGCAGGTTCAGTTCAGGTTTTGACCTGACCCAAAATATAGGCCATCAAATCGGGTTATATACCTAATGCAACCTTGTGGACAACCCAACCTGAACAAAACTGGTTGAAAATAATCTGCTTGGTTTGGGTCCCAAGATATGCTGAACTAAATCCAGAATTCCAATCACAATTTCCACAATGGGAATCCATATCTATCCAATTGCAAGTTCTGCTTTATAAAATACACAAGAAAACCAAATCAATGGATACAATACATGGAATTGGAACCCTAACCTCTATTTGAAGAACCAAAGCATTAACTAGATCCATGAAAAAGGATTTTCGCTAAAATGCATATGATTTGTGCATATAAAGCCTTAAAATGGGTTTCCCAACGTGATTGTACACGTGGAATGTGAAGTCGAATCTGCAGTGGGCTTTGGAAGAGGATTCGCAGGAACAATTGATAGAAATATCTTATAATCGATGTGAGCCCCACTGTTACTTGCCTGTGCAATGGCTTCCATATCATCTTGATTTGCTAGGTTTGTGGTGGAAGAGACGATTCATACAAAAGTACCAGCATAATTTTGAACTCCATATTAGAGAGGCTGCTAGGGTTTGGGAATCAATTTTTGCTTTTCAGGAAACATTTTTACTTTTAATGGGTCGGTTCAGGTCAGTTTAAGGGTTAACCCAATTTCCAAACCAACCTGCATATTCACTTTAAAGTGTGTCTCAAACCAATTCAAATAAATTCATCAACTCAATTTGCCTCAACCCAATCGGGCCAGTTGGATGGGTCAGACAGATCAGTGGCTTGCACGCCCAGTCCTATCACCATGTATAGATGACAATCGCATGAAGTCCTTATGTGTATCAAATGGTTAGTTAACAAAGATAACAAAACTGGAGGTGGTTGAACACCCAGAATTGTAGTGGCAATTTGAGGTATGTAATTCACCAACAGTAACTCAATCAGTACACCCGAAGAGCAATTCAGACCAAACCAACACCTGTAAGACAATAATCACAGGAAAATATAGGAAATGGTTGCTAGACCAGTGAGAAAGTGAAGTAAAGGCGATGTACGTTTAACCTGTTAATTTTATGCTTAAAGGAGAAAATCATGTAGGTCTAATTATAGAAAATTATATGGCCAGTATTAGGAAGGATTTTCGGTTGATCAATACCAGCTCTGTTTTAACAAACACAGTGCATCGAGTTACACTTTCTAGAAAGCCATTCTATCTCCTTCAGTGAATAACTATTCCTGTTCCACAATGTATCCCCAACACACACACACACACACACACACACACACACAGAGAAAACCCTATTCCAGTTCCACTCTTAATTGGAGCTAAGTGTGAAGTTGCTTACTACAATTTCAACTCGACCTCCCTATCACTGCTGCTTTTTCCCTTGTAATACTTTACAATCAACTACTACATTTTGTTCCCATCCCAAAATCACCATGTACAATACATGATCTATACTTGCCCAAGGGACACTGACCTGCACGCCACGGTGTCCAACACGCCTTTATTTCCTAGCAGCAAGCCAGCAACAGTATATGTATTAACGCAAACAACTTATCCGATATCAAGTGAAACATTAGGCAACTTTCTTTCACCTCAGCAGGAAAATATAAAACCAAGCATCTGTTTATATGTTAGATTCCTGTTCAAATGGACTTAAAACTATGACTTGCAATCCGGATAAATAGTAACACTCACCTAGTTCTATAATAATAACGCAAACAACTTATCCGATATCAAGTGAAACATTAGGCAACTTTCTTTCACCTCAGCAAGAAAATATAAAACCAAGCATCTGTTTATATGTTAGATTCCTGTTCAAATGGACTTAAAACTATGACTTGCAATCCGGATAAATAGTAACACTCACCTAGTTCTATAATAATAACGCAAACAACTTATCCGATATCAAGTGAAACATTAGGCAACTTTCTTTCACCTCAGCAAGAAAATATAAAACCAAGCATCTGTTTATATGTTAGATTCCTGTTCAAATGGACTTAAAACTATGACTTGCAATCCGGATAAATAGTAACACTCACCTAGTTCTATAATAATAACGCAAACAACTTATCCGATATCAAGTGAAACATTAGGCAACTTTCTTTCACCTCAGCAAGAAAATATAAAACCAAGCATCTGTTTATATGTTAGATTCCTGTTCAAATGGACTTAAAACTATGACTTGCAATCCGGATAAATAGTAACACTCACCTAGTTCTATAATAATAACGCAAACAACTTATCCGATATCAAGTGAAACATTAGGCAACTTTCTTTCACCTCAGCAAGAAAATATAAAACCAAGCATCTGTTTATATGTTAGATTCCTGTTCAAATGGACTTAAAACTATGACTTGCAATCCGGATAAATAGTAACACTCACCTAGTTCTATAATAATAACCCATAAAAGGTGATAAGCGACTGCGTAGAGTCACAAGGCATATCCAAAAGTACAAGATTGCGAAAAAAGAATGACACCTATCAGACTCAGATAGGAAGATAACAAACTCTTGCGCAGATAAGCTGTGTTCAAAACAACCAGATGGTAGACCAAGGGATTCATTGACTTAGAACCACATTTATTCATCAAAAGAGAACATAAACTTCTGCAATACACACCTGGTTATATGGTTATTGACAATATAATTGAAAGAATATAAATCTGAAAACAAGTACTCACTATCAATTCCATATACATTGCGCCAGAAGTCAATGCTTTCACTATATCGGTCTGGATGGGTGACAGGTGCCATGTAAAGCTGGAAAAGGTAGAAACGGAAAAGATAAAAATAAAAATAATAAAAAATAAAAAAAAAGCAGTATGTTCAATGATTGGAGAATAAAATATGGGAAGGATAGGACTTGGTGACATGGACCAGAAGCGAAGGCAACCGTTAAGGATCTGTCTGGAAATGATTTTTTCCTTCAATTAATCAGTTTTATTATCGTTGTAAAGCTGATAAGTTGACCGTCACCCAATGATTGGGCCCACGTCTCAAATTGGTTTTTTGGCTTGTCTTTTACCCCTATGTAAGAGTCACTTTCAAGAACTCACCATAAGTTTTGTTATAAAACTTCCCACTCATGTGGAACCCATGGATAGATGCCATGTGCATTTGAAATACACATGGCTTTGATTTGAAATACACGATGCACGCCACATGGGTGGGAAGTGGAAGTTTTTTAAAAAAACTTCCGGGAAGTTTTTGAAAATTCTCCCCCCCCCCCCCCCCACAATGTAACTGTGTTTAAAACAATGCTATATTTAAAGCAGGAAGGGAATAGTATGGAAAATTTGGGGAAGGGTGTCAGTCAAAAAGAGGACAAAATCCGCCAGTCATTTGTACTAGTGACTAGTGAGTACTAGTGTTTAATTTGCTAAAATCAATTCTGGGGAAAAGCATTTCCAGACAGGGCCTAAGACTCACGCTGTGACAATAGCCCAAAAATAAGCTTATCTTCCATAGACCCATTTCGGTTACCATTGTTCACAGACTTATCAACTAGATAAAGTATGGAAAATTTGGGGCAGGTGTCAGTCAAAAAGTGGACAAAATCTACCAGTCATTTGTACTAGTGACTAGTGAGTACTAGTGTTTAATTTGCTAAAATCAATTCTGGGGAAAAGCATTTCCAGACAGGGCCTAAGACTCACGCTGTGACAATAGCCCAAAAATAAGCTTATCTTCCATAGACCCATTTCGGTTACCATTGTTCACAGACTTATCAACTAGATAAAGTATGGAAAATTTGGGGCAGGTGTCAGTCAAAAAGTGGACAAAATCTACCAGTCATTTGTACTAGTGACTAGTGAGTACTAGTGTTTAATTTGCTAAAATCAATTCTGGGGAAAAGCATTTCCAGACAGGGCCTAAGACTCACGCTGTGACAATAGCCCAAAAATAAGCTTATCTTCCATAGACCCATTTCGGTTACCATTGTTCACAGACTTATCAACTAGATAAAGTATGGAAAATTTGGGGCAGGTGTCAGTCAAAAAGTGGACAAAATCTACCAGTCATTTGTACTAGTGACTAGTGAGTACTAGTGTTTAATTTGCTAAAATCAATTCTGGGGAAAAGCATTTCCAGACAGGGCCTAAGACTCACGCTGTGACAATAGCCCAAAACAATAAGCTTAT
>CAVNYN010145195.1:474-11428 GCA_963692815.1 Nyctanthes arbor-tristis
GTATTTGTTGTGGGGGGGGGGTTGAGATAATAATTTTGTACTTTATTATTAACTTTGATTTTCAAGTATTTCATTATGGGAAATGCACTTTCAATTTTTTCTTTTTCATTTACAAGTTTTTGAATGTTGAGAGATATAAAATTGTTCTAATTGAGATACATATAGAAATGAAGATTTTTTTTAATACAAAAAGATGAAGTTTTCTTAATATAGATTTTTTAGTTAATTTGGTGAGATAGAAATATATGCCGTAAGATTATATTTAATCTACGGGACATTGTTTTTTGTCAAAATCATATATCATATTTATTTGTTAGCGACACTATCCTGATAAGTAGGTGTGTATATATAAAATGTACTAAGATATATCATGTAAATATAAATTATCAACAGTACATGATATATCTTAGTACATTTTAATCCTAGTTAAAACGATTAACTTCTTAGCATCACAATAAACAATTGAACTTTAATAAGCACAATCCATCACGCACAGTCACCACACAACCTTAGAATCTTTCAACTTTCAATATCTATTTCTTGATGAAAACTTTTATTCAGAGGAAAACACATAATCAACTAGCAGTTTCATTGTCATCATCGTGATTATAGGCTGAGGTTCTCTTACCAACGCAGTTAATTGCTCAACTGCTCTCATATTGATCCAACAAATCTGCAATTGAATTGAACTTAGTTGACATTGAATATTCTATACAACTATTAAAAAAGGTAGAAGGATTTAAATAGATACTCTAATGTACCTATAGACATGACTAACAAACACACCCAAAACACAAATGTTAGTTCAAAACAAAATAGAAAAAAAGCAAATACACATGGCATATGGATTCAAACGCAAAAAATCCATCATTAGCAATGAACCGAAAGCACGTATGAAAGTTATGGCTGTTTTTTGAACACTGAGACAAAAGAAAAAAGGGAAATCAATTTTATAGATTTAGAAAGTACAAAAGGGCGGGAAAATTTTTTGGCTTTACATATATATATATATATATATATCGAAAACCCACTGTTCAAAGATTGTCCAGAACTAGAGCAAAAAATTAATTCAGAAACCGAGTAAAAAGAAATCAATTTTATAGATTTAGAAAATAATTTGTTTCAAAATCTAGCATCATAAATAATGAATAACTAAAAGAGTTAATATCATACCATGTACAATCAGTTTGAGTAGAATAATTGGTCTATATAAACTTGAAGAAGCGTGGTTAAATTTAACGAAACAAATTCAAAAGGGCAGATTGAATAAAAACTCGAATTTAATTTACACACAAACTTATATTTTTAGGAATAAGAAAAAAAATAATTTATTACATCATACAATTTTCGCTAACTCTTAATTCTAAATAAACTATAAAAAAAATAGGCAAGATTACTCGAAAAAAATCCTTGTAATTAAAACAAAAGCCGTAAATTATAATAATGGATCTAATCGCAGTCCAATACGGAAATCATACCCAATCTATTGAAACCGTTTAATTTTCGGTAACATTTTATTCGGCAAGCGAATATATTTCTTAATCTAAAAAAGATTTGCCTATAACACACAACTTGTGCGCATTTTAATTGACATTTGCAAACCTCAGAATGACAAATTAAACAAATATATTTCTTAATTTACAAAATATTTTGTCTGTAACACGTTGTCATGCATTTGATTTTAACTGACGTTTTTAAACATGTAGAATGCATAATTAATTTTTTTTTCTCAATCTATATATGATTAAACATGGTCATTTCCGTAGCCATCTATCTCTCAAATTTTGTCGTCTTTTATTTTCCCCTAGATTTACTGGCATGGACCCAGATAAATCAATTACATTGAGTGAAACATTACGAAACTATTTGAAAGTGATTAAAAATTTAAAGCACACTTAGGCTGGGCTTATAGAAGTGAGCTTAAATTTTTTGATCATAAGTAATAGAAAGTGATATATTGATTAGACTAATCAAGAAGTTAGCATTACAGAAAATGGTAGCAGGCACAATAGAACTAATATAAAATTGATTTGCTTCTTTAATTAGGTTTACGATAGAATTTTCTATTTAAGAGGAGTCGTGTCTCATTATTCCTCCGTTGAGATTTGAATAAAATTAACAGAAATTGGATTCCTTCGAATTATGCACCTATATTGGTTGATTTGTACGCAAATCAACATTTATAATCACGTATTAGTCATTTGTTATATATCTGCCTCTATCAGTTGATATCAGAGTACGGCCTACGCTCTTGATGATGAATAAATAGGAAAAATTAGACGACCTGTTGCTAAGATTGATGCCAGGGACGACAGATGTTAACTAATACAAATCCACCAACAATTAGATACTTTGGCACATAAGATGGCAGGATTAGCTAAGCTTTTAGGCATTGGGCTTGTGGCACGAGGTGATTGTTGTGATGTGTACATTACAGCTAGGCGAGACTGTTGCGATGGTGGGATTAGTCGCGAGTCTAATTGTGGACTGGGTTCTAGAAGAAGAATCTGGGGATTTAAAGTTTACTGACGGCCAAGGGGATACCATTGGTTTTGAGATTGGCGAGCAACCATAAAAAAGAAGCACGATTCATATTTTTGTACAAATGTTGAGATTGAATCCAGCAAATCTCTTGTAGCTCTAGTTGATTCTAATCTATCAAGTGTTACGTTAGGCGAGGAGTATGATATTCGCTCGCCTAAGCGGCTGAATTTCAATATGAAGATTTGAAATTGAAAGAGACGGTCAAGGATAACGTAGATAAAGTTGATTATTTGGAACCTGAAATAAGTAACTATATAATTGAGATTGAGCAGATTAAAGGTGAGAGGGATGATATTACGAAGTTTTTAGTTGATATCTCTCTTGAATGTAAATAAATTTTAACAAGTTATAATAGGAATAAGGATTATGAAAATATAGAGCCCACTGGTTTTGGATGAAAAATGGTGTAAGATTCAAGGGCGAATCTTCTCTAATCAGGGGAGAATGATGAAGATGTTGAAGATATTTATGATATTTTGATAGGATTTCAATAATTTAAGATTCTTAATATTTAATTATTTACTTATTCTATTTTTTTGCTTGATTGTCAAGTTAAGTAAGTTCTATTTAAATCGTGGTTAGATATCCATTGTAATTAGATTATTCATAAATATTAATTAATAAAAAAAAAACCATTGAAGAGCTCCTTCAGTTACACCTAAATGGTTGATTCGTGTGCGAATCTCTCTTTATAATTATGTATCAGTCTTCTGTTGCGCTTCCTCTTGCATCAAATAAATTCAGCAATGTACCTCTCTTTTCAACCATGTTTTTATCCGTAAACAACTAGTGTTTTGAAGCAAAATCCAATGTCCACATGGGCATTTTGAATAAATTAAAGAAATATGCCGCCACACCTATAGGAAGTAAATAAAATTAACAAAAATCGAAAACAACACAAAATGAATATACAAACTGAAATCAACAATATTGTAGGCAACTTAATAAGACATTGCATGCCAGTTAGGTAGACAACCAGACATATGACATACCTGGTAGTTATGTTCTTATAGCTCACTAGATAAATCTGCACAAAATAGGACAAAATTAATGGCAGTGTTCCAAAATGGAGGCCACTAAACACTTAACTATACGAATCAGTGGCGGAGCTAAGAATTCATTAAAGTGGGGTCATAAATTTTTAAGAAAGAGAAAATGAAAAATACTTTAATAATAAAAATAACGTACTTTACAATTATTTTGAAAGGTTTTCATACTCACTATTTTGCAATAGGTGCATTATCAATTTTCAAAAATATCTCACTTTCTATCTCATGAAATTTACAAAACTATAAGCAATTAAATCAAACTTTGGGTAGGGATGGATCCAAGATTTTGTATATGACGAAGCTGAATTTAGAGAAAAAACAACCGAAAGTTGGAAGGGGGTGGAGGATTTTTTTTTTATACTATAAATTTTTGAAAATGAAATTGCACTAGAAATGTTAGAATACATAAAAAATTTTTAAAAAAATTGACATAGTCTCTTTTATAAATTAGTTTAAACCAAACATGAAATATAATAATATTCTCCCAAATACATAAATTACAAGCATATATAATAACTTTAACTACTATTTATCTATTAATGACAAAAAAACAAATAAATATTGTAGTATAAAAGATAAAAGAGTCTCTATTCTCTTAGATATATCATAAAATAGATAACAAGGAAACTTGAATTTATTTTTGGTATTGGGCTAACTAGATATGTCTACAAATTGTTCCCCGTTTTGCATTTGTTTTGAGTCCAGAAAACTTGGATTTGTTTTTGGTATTGGGCTAATTCCGATCTAAAAAAAAAGGATTTTTACATGTAAGTTGTTACATTTATAATAAATTGAAAAAATACTCTCAATTATAACTATTTTGATATTGAGAGTAGTTATTGGAAATAAATTACAAAAATACTTATTACACTCGCACTTGTAATTTGTTACACTGACTGTATTCTTATAAATAAAATGATCTAATATTTGTAATTTGTCAATTAAAAATTAAAATAAGTATTTTTCTAATTATAAGGGTCAATGAGTGTGTATTGACTGATTTCTACAAAAAAAAAGTTTGAGTTTAGGCTTTAGGTCGGAATCATATTTGGGCCTTTCAAAAACAAAGAATTATATTTTGCAAATATATATATATTCGGGCTTGGACCGAGCTGTCCTTTAATAGGTCCGTCACTGAAGATGGGGAACATGAAAAGTCGAGTAGAGAATTTATTAATAATTGAAAAGAAAAATAAAAAATATTCAATTTTTCCATAATAGATTATTTTCGTATTGCATTATTCACAACTTTATGATAATGAAAATAGAAACTTCATTTTCACTTTTTTAATAATCGCTATATTCAGTGACAAAGAAAAAAAAACCTTTCAAAAAAAGGGTAACTAAGAAAAACCTTAACGTGCATAATAATTTTTCTAAAGGAAAAAAAAAAACCCGCAATGATTATGGCATTTAGTTTGTTTTAAAGGGGGGAAAAGGCAAAGATATATGCATGGATATATTACACAAATACATGAGTCACTAAATTTTAATAGAAGGGTAAATTTGTAAATGCATATTAAAACACCTTCTTCTTCTTCCTACCCCACTAATTCCGAGTCTCATGTGAGACAATCCACATGTTGATTGTCTAATTAAAACATGACATATAAGACGTCTAACGACGTATACCGCTATATATTTGGCATTTGATCAAAATCACACCAATTCCTCCATTACTTGAAACTCTACGTCTTTAACTCCATGGTGGCTCTGAAACTGCTTCAAATTAATAGAAAGAAAGAAATCAAACAATCTTTATCGCTTGGCTTCTCAATGATCGCCAGTGCAGGTGGACCAGAGAAGACTTCAGTGCGGTCAGACTGGATTTTTAATGAATCAAGGGAAAGTTGGGTGCTGTCCGTAGACTTCACTTATCTCATGGAGGCTTCACCCCTGATGCCAACCACATGACTACTATTATTAATAATATATAGATAAATAGCTAGATAACTAACATACTATTATGTGGTACGTGCCAACCGCAAGAATGGAATAAAGAAGGAAGAGAAAAGGAGGAAAAAGATGATTTTGAAGAAGAAGAAGAAGAAGAAGAAGAAGAAGAAGAAGAAGAAGAAGAAGTGAATGGAGGATGGTGAAGTGTGACATACATGACAGATGTATCTGTGACATACAAGATATCTACTCTTTTTATGGCCGTACGGGAGAAAATCTCCTCTACAGTCAATAATGATGATGAAAAGAAAAGAATAGAAAAGAAAACTTATATTACCAATCACTTCAATTGATGCTCAAAATTATAAGAGATGTTGAATTAGCAGTCCCGTTTCTATTGTTTTTGTATGGAGTCTATTGCACACCATCTTATAGTGTCCAATGGGCTATGTGATAGGATCTTATTAGACACATTGGAGACTCATCTTCTAATGTATCTAATGAGATCATGCCATATAGTCTATTGGACACCATGCATAGTGTCCAATGGACTCCATAGAACATGTGTCCGTTTCTGAGCATAGCCATCAATTTTACTACTCTTTCAGACTTTTTAATATATCTCGGTAATAACAAGATGCATGAAACATTGGAAAAAACTGTTGGGGTTGGTTCTAACAGTTAAGACAAAGTAAAAGTGGCATGAATTGCAAATTTAATAGGAAGAAATTAACATCCTTTGTTTCCCTTTTGTGCAAGACGTGATAGACAAGTGAGCTGAGAAAAAAATTGGTAAGCCTAGCACATTTAGAGTTTTCTTGTAACTCTTTGTAGTTTCTTCAAATGGTAGAAAATTAGATTTGATAAATTTTAGAGTTATTTTCCTAGTAACACTAGTCAGGTTAGGTATGAAGAAAAATTATAACCTAACGTCTTGGAATTTCTAATATCTTTGTGGGTTGGGCAAAGCATAGAAATTTGTAGATGAGGTAAAATTTGTAATATTTTTCTTGTAATAATTGGGGGATGAGTTTGGTGAATGAAAATTCTATATAATTGTAAGCGACCTTTTATATATTGGAAAGTTTTAAAAGTTCATTAAATTTGTTTTCACATTGCATTTTTCCTCTCACAATTAAATTTTTTGAACTATGATCCTGCAGGCGTAATTGGGGAATTAATATTAATTTCCAGTAGTGGTATTAGAGACAAGTCTTGTTCGAAGTGGAATATAGGAAATATATGACATAGTATGAAGTGGTAAGTAGTGATGCATGGTATTAACTTACACACAGACATTGGTTAGTAGTGATGCACGGTATGCGGTTGTAGTAATGTTGATAGCTAATGAATTCTCTGGAAAGCCAACAAGAAAGTTACACAACAAATATCAGTAAGATTATTTCGACATTGAGTCGATGAAATGCTTGGAATTTGTTATTAATTCTAAGTAGTTATATTCTTGTGGTGGAGTAAGTAGTTGTAGTAATGTTGATAGCCAATGAACTCTCTGGAAAACTAATAAAATAGTTGCACCACAAATAGCAGTGAGATTATTTTGACATTAAGCTTATAAAATGCTTAAAATTTGTTATTAATTCTAAGTGGTTATACTTTTTTGGTGAAGTATGGGACTGTAAGAGTGCACCTGTTTATCTTTAATATTACAAGCAAAAATTGCAAAAAGAGATGGACTTTTGTATTATTTTTGTTTAGGTGGATATTTTTGGAGTAGTTGCTTAAAATTAAGATTAAGTGAAAGGGTCTGAATTGCAAATTTAATAGGAGGAAACTTTGGAGGCAAGTATTCTTGATTAACAAGGTAGAAGATTTAGGGTCGAAGTTTGAGAAGTTCTTGGCTAGTAAGGCAGTTGTTGGATCACCAAAAATATTACTCTCGTAAATTGACGTGCTTTGTTTTCTCTTTGTGCAAGACATGGTAGATAAGTGAGTTGAGAAAAAAATTAGTAAGCCTAGCCCTTTGAGAGTTTTCTTGTAACTATTTATAGTTTGTTCAAAAAATAGCATATTAGATGGGGTATAGTTTAGCGTTATTTCTGTGATTCAATTACTGAAGTTTTTAGGTTAGTGAAAAAAATTGTAGCCATGCATATTGGAATTTTTTGTGTCATTACAAGTTGGGTAAAACATAAAAATTGGTAGATATAGTAAAACTTATGATATTTTTCTTGTAATAGTTGGGGAAGGGATTTGGTTAGTGAAAATTTTATATGATTGTAAGCGACCAGTCTATAGTGGAAATTTTTTACAATCTATGAAATTTGTCTTCATCTTATATTTTTTTTTATCACCAAGTAAATTCTTTAACAACGATCGTGAGGGCCTAACTGGAGAATTAATCTTAATCCCCAACAAAAAACTTCAGTGCTCCAAGAGCACTCTAAGCCAATCAAGAATTCACATGTGGGTTTTGAGGCCGCGGTTTATTATTTAACTTGAGCCAAAAAAACCCACATATAGGTTATTGATTAATTAAGAGCACCAAGTGGTCCTAGAGCATTGAAACTTTTTTCCCCTGAAACACTCATCATTGTTAATAATAACTTTTTGAATAGTAAGAGTGCGTTTGATTACAAGTATAGAATTTACTTGCAAAGAAAAATATTTTCTTGTCAATTGAATTATCAGTAATTGAATCACATAAAAATAAATTCCGTAATTCCATAACATATTTGATTGAAAGTGGAATACACATTAAAAAGTACTATGAATTACCAAGAAAATAAAAAAACGTAGACCTATGTAAGAAAATATTTTCATTATTTTCCAAGAAAATTTGGTCAAGTAACCAAAAGATAGAAATAATTTTTAGGGAAAAATTTATTAATCTAACACTATATAAGTTGGAATTTAAGTGGAAAACACTATTTTTCATGAAAAACTTTTGGCAATCAAACACACTTTAAATGTATTTTTATAATCTTGAATTAATAATTCAACAATCGTGGCTACAAAACTAACATTAATTTTTATAACTTCAAATTTTGAAATTCTTGGTACAACTTTACATTCATGGTATTATCGATTTCAAAATTTCATTGGGTTCACACGTCCATATATAGGAAATTAAAGTTAGGGTTAAAATTATATAATTTTGAACTTAACAAAAAATATAGAATTTTCTACTATTATTTATGTATGTCACAAACTATTTTTGTTTTAAAATAGAAATAGACTTTATAAAACTAAATAGTAAAAATACGTGTAATACAAATATGTCCCATATGTTATTTTTTTAATATTATAAAGAGAATATAGGAAAGATGAATCACACCCTTGACTAAGGGTATATAAGAAGCCACTAAGAGTATCTTCAGTAGACTTTATGTTTTAAAAGAACATCTTTTACATTTTAAAGAGTATCTTTAAATTTAAAATGTAAAACTTTTGAAAATGTTCAACAAACTCTTTATTTGTCAATCTTTATTTTACCTTTTACGAGAAGCATTAATTAAATTTACTTATTATTATTATTTTTTAAATGTTAATAGCCAAAAGGATCAATTATAGTTTTGTTAAACTAAGAAACATGTATTGAAACTTGTATGAGTGTGTGTGTGTATGTATTGTAACACCGCCAACTATTATGTAAATCCTTCCGTATTATATTATGGAATAAATTATTAATGGGATTTCAAAATTTTCCCAAGGAATAAAACATGGGTGGACGAAAAATTCACGATGTTTGATCACAAATGATTTTCATTAAAATTGAATACATAAAGTACATTTTGAATCTATGTACATTAGTAATAAATTTCAATATAATTATTACGCCCTTAAAGATAATCTTATCGGAGAAAGTTTATCTTTTTATAAGGTTTAAACTTATAAAATTCATATATATTAATGATATTTAAAATCAATAGCAGAAGACAAACGAAAATTATTTATATAAAATCTACTTTACTGTTGTAAAGTAATAATACACTGTTAAATTTAAATATTCATAACCTTTTAAGTTACCATTGTGGTTGACTGATGCATCATAGTCAAAGCCCAGTACACAATCGCCCGGTTATCTTGGAGTTGTCACGACCTATCACTTGCCTTTTAACACCTATAATGCAAAACTATATGAGTTAAAGCTCAGCAAGTAACGGTATGCATGATCATCATGTATATGATGTTAATTAAATGATGACGATGAGGTCACACCATCAAGCATCTAGGGCCCCCAACCCTGATATAGTATACCGTACAAGTTTAATATCAATAAGACCAAATTAAATGCGTACGTACTAGGATCGATGTGAGTCCATCATTGAGGACTCACTCCTAGTACAAAATACAATTCAGAAATACCGAGCCCCAAACTATATGAGTTAAAGCTCAGCAAGTAACGATATGCATGATCATCATGTATATAATGTCAAGTAAATGATGACGATGATGTGACACCACCAAGCATGTAGGGCCCCAACCCTCATATAGTATACCGTACAAGTTTAATATCAATAAGACCAAATCAAATGCGTACGTACCAGGATCGACATGAGTCCATTGTTGAGGACCTACTCCTAGTACAAAATACAATTTAGAAATACCGAGAACCCAAATACTCACCTATTGATACCTCACGTGGTATATCTATCCAGGCCGCTACGTTGCTGAGCCCCCAAACACTCACTCGAGGGAACACCCAAAGTGGTATATCTACCCCAGACAATAAATAAAGTGCAATATCACTATACATGGTTCACACAGTCACCATTGGCTCACAAGCCAATCTTCATCATGCCACATGTATATTCTCATGTTTAACATCAAACATAATAGGTGCATATGTCATGTATCACAATATGCTCAATAGTATAATTTCAATCAGATCATATACATCATGCCTAATATTTCTAAGATCTCTTATCAAATATTACATTGATATAAATAATCTCAACGAAATTATATATTGAATCTTTCCAATCATATGGCGTGATTAATAAATATTACATTACCACATTCGAGCACAAGATATTATTGTTTTACATTATAGTTGAACCGTTACTTACGTTTATCTATAGTTATTGCAATATTTTCTTTCATAATTGTCGACGCTACGCTCTACATCACCTTCAATTTATTATGCCATATTGAATCTCCTCGGATAAGGATTCCAATGCCTTTTATGGATCTCAATTCCAAGCTCTATACAAAAAGTTATATACATTTTCGTCAAGTACAGGAAGACGCCAAAAATTAGAGATGGTTGACCCCTTAGGGAGGGGTGGCTAGCCCCTATTTAAATAACTATTTAAAATAAAATAGGTGGCTGACTAGGGGTGGCCAGAACGCCCAGGAATATGGGGAGTTAACCCCATTCTTTATTTTGAAAGGTCAATTTAAAGAATCTCTTGGAGCACATTTTTAAGCATATACTCTCTAAAATAAAGAGAATCTTATGTTTAAAGAGTGTCTTAGATATGCTCTAAAATGCCAGTAGACTG
>CAVNYN010145843.1:994-27665 GCA_963692815.1 Nyctanthes arbor-tristis
CCCCCCCCCCCCCCCCCCCCCCCCCCCCCCCCCCCCCCCCCCCCCCCCCCCCCCCCCCCCCCCCCCCCCCCCCCCCCCCCCCCCCCCCCCCACCTCGACGATTCACAAGATAAACATTCAAATTCTGATTTTTTGACCTTTTTTAATAAAATCCAGTCACCCGTCCACATCACCAGCCACATGGATATCTCATGGTGTAAGCCCATAAGAGTATAATGCGTGAACAAAACCGTCTAACATTTGCAACTTTTAAGAATTTCTATTAAGTCAAAACTTCCTAAAAACCTGCACTTTAGTCCCAAATCTCTTCCAATTAGACTATATATAAATACCTCAACCAGCATTTTCACACATTCTATGCCCAAGACAAACAAAGTCAAGTAATCCCTCTCTCCTCCTATTTGTTACTACTACTCATTTTCCATCTCTATCTCTCAAGCTAATAACTCCTCTTTTGACAAGAAAACATTCACAATCCTCAAGTATTAACAACATCTAGGGAGCTACTAAACAACTCCCAACATCCTTTAACTCAAGACAAGGAAAATCAGGTGCAAATAACTCCTTCCATTACTCCTATTTTTGCACTAAAGATCACCATTCACTATACCAATGTTCATATTATTAATCATACTAAATGAACACTACTCATCAAGGAAAAAAAAATCAAAACACTTCTTACATACATTATAGAAATCATCATATTCCTCAACCATTAACATCAAAATAAATAAATAAAAAGAGGAAAGAAAAAAATGCAAAATAGTGAAACCGAGCAACTCTATTTTGGCATTTTTTTGAATCTTCGTTTCAAGCCACAAAATTGGTGCCAATAGCTTCCCTACGTCACAAGGAACACAGTGGTACCTTCTTTTTGACTGGAAAGCCACCCCCATTCGCCGAAAAATCACCATGACCACGGACCCTTTTAGCCCAAAACTACCACCACATCTTCAAAAAATCTATAGCTATAGGTATAGCTTGTTGAGGGCTACATTTTCCACCTATTTCTTCTTCGATTCACTGGACTTTTGGCTTGAAGCTCCCCGAGGGTCATGTTGGAAAATATACAACTTTTCTTCCTTCCAATTCAAGTAATCAAGCAGCGAAAACAAAAAATAAAAGTCGACTCACGACTTTTTTTAGCACTCACAACTTCTTCTGTTTTTTGACACACACACCAACACACGAGGCATTTACATAAATTTATACGTAAAATCTTTCTATAAACCTAATTAAAATTTTTCTTATTTTCTTTTCTTTTCTTACACCTAAAGACAATTAATCATAATTTATTCCATGAGCCCCTCGTCTTTCACAATTAATTATTTTAAGTCATTTACCAACATCTCCACATTGACTCAAAAAACTTCAATCATGGCACGCCTTTTACAGCAATCATCTTACGCATCACTTTACTGGCGGGCACCACGGCAGCCAAATCATATTCAGTAAAAATGAACTATATTTAAAGACTCATCAAACCTGACCCTTCGTTTTGACATCTTTGAATAACATTTTTCATTCTTCGTATCACTGTCGCTCCACCATAATTTATGCCAATAGTAGAAGACTCCCCTCGGTGTAACTCGAATCTGGTAGCTCTATCTGACATTGTCTTCCCTACTAGCTTATATAAATTACCAACTTTCTCATGTCTCATTATTTCCAGTGAATTCTTTTTCACAGTCATCATACCAGCTCAAACATTATAGTTATAACTCAAAGTGTCTAGTGCTCCCAACGATATCAAACTTTTCCTTGATCTTGGGACATGTAGAACACTTGTCAATCTTCTGACTACAACATCAAACATCTTTACTTTCACAATACCCGATCCCTTAACTGTATACTCCTGATCATCAATCCTATAATCATGACGCTTTTCGCATGGTTGATGATCTTCAAACCGTTATCTATTTCGGCACATGTGATAAAAACACGCACCGTCTAGAAACCAGGCATTAGGTGGACTCTCATAATTAGCTACGCATCCAACATCACTGTAAAAGTCATGCTCCACCATATTCAAAGAATCTTCCGTCACTGAAACCTCTTTACCCCTTCTCTTCGTTTCTAGAAGCTTTTTCAAGTTGTCACAATATCTTATGATGTGACCCATCTTGTGACATTAATAACAGGCTGAACATCCATTTTCAAATGTCTCTTTACTTCTTCTTCCAGGTAATAACCCAAGAATATTAGATCTATAATTTTATCTTTTGGGTTTTGTGTTTTGATCTCTGAAAGTTTTAATAACATTTAAATGAGCATTAAACTAATGGTCAATTATAGTCTTGACTTAGGCATGGCAACGAGCCGAGCCGAGGCCAAAATTCGGGATCTAGCTCGGCTTAGCCTTTTTGATACTAAGCCGGAAAAGCCGGAACCAAAGCCCAGCTCAGCTCGGCTCGGCCGTAAAAATTTGACTCAACTCGAGCTTTAGTTAGGGCCTTTTCCGCCCGGCTTGGCTTTTTTTTTTTTTTTTTAAATTTTTCCCTACCTTAGTTTAATTTTTTTTTCCCTATTTAAGTTTAACACCGGCCTTAATGGGTCGGCCCGTTTTGGCCTGTAATTATGGGCAGGCCCAAACCAAACGAGTCAGGCCAGCTCGGGCTTCCCTGAATTTGGGGCTCCACTCGGCCTCGGGCTCATCTTAAACGAGCTACAAGCTGGCTCGGCTCGGGCTTTTTACGAGCCACCCAAGCCTACCAGCTCGTTATGCATCCCTATCATGACCTAAGATATTTTCAAGCCATTAAATCTGACCATAAAGTTATTATCTCAATCAAACTCAGTCCCCAAGTCTTTTAAATAATTAATTTTGGCCCCCCAAACTTTTAAATTGTTTAATTAACCCCCAAACTTTCAAATTTTATATGATTAGTCCTTAAGACTTTTAATTCTAATGACAAAGTCCTCAAACTTTTAATTCAAATTAAATTCACCGTCAAACTATTCAAATAATTTGTTTTAAAGTCCTCTAACTTTTATAAATCTCCAACCTAGTCTCTAAATATTTAATTATACAATAAAATATTAAATTATGAATTTAACCCTAATTAATTTCCTTTATTGGCTAGATAAAGTGCTTAGATAGTTAAGAAACTTATTTTTCAAGAATTTAGAGCTGACTTAAAACATTACAAGGTAGACTCCTTTAATTGAAACATTATTTTTCTTAAACGTGGATACTGTTATTTGATTCATATTATAATGATATGCATGATTAATGTGAACATTATGTTATTGCCTATTAAAAGGCATAAGTGTTATATTAGACCTATTAAAGAGTCTCGCATATTAAGAGGCCTTTTATGATGTTGGTTCCTGTATATTAAAAAGCATGTTAGTTTGTCTAGTTGTGTATATTATTGTGATACAAATGTATATGATGCGTGGAGTCTAATGAGTAACTTTAAGTAAAATACTCATTCCTTTCAATCTAACTAGTTTCAGGTTTTGGAGCCGATGATAGAATGACGAACGGTGGCCACAATTAAATTATGTTATGAAAAATTAATCTTTTGGAAATTGTCTATTAATTATGGAGAAAACATTTGAGATCTCCATTTATTTTGTTACAATCACCAAGAATTGATGTTCTGTGGTTATCTTTCGCACTCATTAAAACTTTATTGAAATCTTTGTCTTTTCTGCATTTTATTATTTAAAAATGGCACTGAGAAAAGTCAAACTAGCGACCCAGATACTTTTTAAATTCAGAGCGTTACACTCTTAATCCATTTAATGACTATGCTGACTAAATACAAGAGTGATTCAATATTGAATAAGGGCATATTAGGGAAGTAATTGTAAATTTTGTATTTCTAGAAACATTAATTTATATTTTTTAATCTACGTGAAAAATTGATATAGGTCTATTTTTATGGGACAGGGAGAGTAATTAATAATTCTCACTTTCTGTAACGTCAACGTGCTTCTAAAGTCATTAGCACACCGCTACTTGATGGAGCATGCTATAGAGTGATTTCTTTAAAATGTCAAACGCAATGCTTACCAGAAAATGTGAACGTTTTCAATGTTTTGGTTTCTAATCTG
Organism: Nyctanthes arbor-tristis; assembly: GCA_963692815.1. Taxonomy (NCBI): domain Eukaryota; kingdom Viridiplantae; phylum Streptophyta; class Magnoliopsida; order Lamiales; family Oleaceae; genus Nyctanthes; species Nyctanthes arbor-tristis. The sequence continues at coordinate 5,057 of CAVNYN010145843.1, forward strand.
ACCAACATTGATAAATGATAATGTTCAACATTCATATCACTTTATCAAAGATTATTTAACTATCAAGCTTAAGTTGATAAATAAATGGGTTGGAGGAACCAAAAAAAAGGTTTACTACTACAAAAAAGCATAATAGGTGTCGGTTGTAACGTAGACGTCTATGCAGGAGACGCCCATTCTCAAAGTATACATATCGGTTGTTGACCGATGCCTAAAATCCACTTAAAAAAAATTAAATCAAATAAAGAATATGCGTCTGTGTTACTTTACAACCGACGCCTATTCTTAACTCTAGGCATCAGTTATAAGGTAACAACCGATGCATATACTCTTAATTTTTTCTTTTTTTTTTTTGTTCGTAGAATCTCATCGTAGAGTCTCAGCAAGAATAATAAACACATTTATTCTTCTGAATAAGGTGTTCTAGTAATTTTATCCATGCAATAAATAAGATCCATAACAAAAATAAAAAATACTTAACAAGCTTTGACTTAAAAAACACGAAATAATGGCTCTAAAAAAAATAAAAGGCACACTTCTAACACTTTTCATTTCTGATTCATCTTCAAGGGAAACCAAACTTAAATTTAATGACAAAACCTTTCACAATAAATCACATACTCCTAGCTTGTTTCTCTAACTTGAACTTCTCATGGTAGTTCTAGATAAACAAATAAGCCACCAATTGATTTCCTTGATGGGAGAACTTAAACTTCTCATGGTAGTTCTAGATGAACAAATAAGCCACCAATTGATTTCCTTGATGGGATTCTCCTCACTGCAAGCACCCTTCTCCTCACCGCCAACACCCTTCTCCTCACCGGTTGAGTAAAATGAAAGTTTTGAGTAGGGCTTCAATTTTCATAGAGCTAAAGGACGAGGAGGAAGAAGTAGTAGTTTCCATAGAGAAAACATCAAAAGAGTTGAGGGTTTCGAGAAATGAAGAGCCGGCCATATTTTTTTCTCTGGTTTGGAATCAGTAACGCGCCTTGTAAAAGAGGAGATTTTATAAAAAATACACCACTATAGGTGTCGGTTCCTATAGAGGAACCGATGCACATTCCCAAAAGTTACCGTATGTGCACTAATTACCAAAAAAAAAAAAAAAATTCCACTATAGGCGTCGACGCCTATCGTGGCAATATTGATGTTTTTATTTTTTTTTCAAATTTAATTAAAATTTAAATTTCAAATTATAGGATTCAGTTCCCCTATAGGAACCGACGCCTATTGTTTGACTATAGGCATCGGTTCTTTAAGAAACCGGCGCCTATTGTTTAGCGAATCCTATAGATGTCGGTTTGTCAAGCAAACCGACGCCAATTGTTTTGCAGAAATTTTCAAAAATGCCACTGCCTTGCCTTTACTCGTCGGTTTTTGAATAAACCGACGTGTATTCCCTTTTTTTTTTTTTTGTCTAATCTATTGTAGTGGTTAAACCTCTTATCTTATCTTGCCCCTAATACTAGAATTTCTTTCGTTACCTTACTATATAAAAATAAACTGTAACACCACCATCAAGTATTATTATCGATAAAAATGTTTTGATAGGGTAAAGTCCCTATATCAAACCAAATGTTTATTTCCTTCCTCTCTTTTTTGTAGATTAGAGTATTGTTGGTAGGGATATGGCCAAAGGGGTATGTTCAGCCATCCTGTCCTCTGACCTGTCAAAAAATAGGGTCTGGTTAGGGCATTTTTAATTTACTTATTTTCATATCACTTTTAAATTTAAACACGTCTGACATGAACTGCCCGGACACAAAATGAACCAACCCAACCCACCCCGCCCACGTGCAAGACAGAATTCTTTTACGCCATTCGAATTGTGGTCCTATGGGTTTTCAGTTAATTAGATCAAATTGTCATACTTAATTTCTGGCATTTACATGCAATGCAAGTTTTTTTACCCTTGCTTACTCCACTTATTATTTGATTTGATTGAGTTCGCAAAATATGCTTAGACTTGTCATTCAAAAATGCAAAATTCTTTTGAACTTATCTACGTATTGTGAGAAAGAACTGTCATGTACCTTAGACATGAACTAATTATTTATATATACACAAATTGTACACATTGCTACATTATCGTTAAGCATGCTTAGACTTGAATCTTCATATATATACTCCACTTATTATCATTCAAAAGACGAAGTTCTCTTGAATTTGTATCTTCGTATAGGGAGAAGGATCATGTACCTTAGACATGAACTCATTATTTTATACACAATTTGTATATATTGTCACAAGTTAAACAGGACTTGAATATTAAAACTAGCTACTATCTAGACCAAATAATGATGAAGTCATTATAGCTTGTTATATATATGTGTGGGCCCTTATGGGATGACCCTAGTCACCTAGGCTAACCTGAAAAATGACCTGCTATACGTTTTTCATCACGTGTGCGTTTGGCAGGTTAATCTCACTAAACAAGTGACAGGAGATTGAGATTATAACGTAACCCGCTTTTTAAATATATATATATATATGAAATAATAATGCTAAAGTAGTAGCATGGAGTTGACCGTTAAATACTAATCTAATTGACAACATATGTTGCATATACATTTGAGATCCACATAATTTAATTTATATCATTTAATGATACATGAATTGATATTTTATTAATTAAAGAGAAAAAGAGAGGTACAGACTCGAGAAGACACAGAAATACATGAATTGACATCAAATACCAATATTACTACTATATATAGCATTACTTAATTTGAAATAATGTTTTGGTTAAAAAAAAAAAAAGGAAATAATGTTAGATCATTTGTTTGGATCTATACCTAGCCAAGTGGTCGATTACCTCTACCAGAATGGAAATTTTTCATTATTATTCTTTAATAATGGATGAATATTCTAATAAAAAGTAGCTAGGATTATTGGAGAACGTAATCATTAGATTCCATCTGTAACTTTGTTATCATGGGCTGGTTTGTGCCCTATGATCATGGTAAATTTGCTCCCGCATGAAGAAAGAAATTCAACGCTTCTAGACGTATGCTTTGACCGAATATAAATAAGACTAGGCAAAATTATGAATCAGACATTATAAGTTTTTTTTAGAGTACAATTATAAATCTACATTATAGTAATATAAATACATATAGATATTTATTTTATTGAAATATAGCATTAAAAAAATTAATAATAGAAACTCACATATAGTGAGAATACACATTACAATAAAATATAGAAAATACCCCATATAAGAGAATAAAACCTTACAAGTTTTTTTTTTTAGACTAGGCAAAATTATGAATCAGGCCTTACAAGTTTTTTTTAGAGTACAATTATAAATCTCCATCATAGCAGCACAAATGCGCATAGATATTTATCTTACTGAAACACAGCGCCAAGAAAATCAACAATAGAAACCCACATATAGCGAGAATACACAGTACAATAAAATGTAGAAAATAACCCTTATATGGGAATTAAACCTGAAACTTCTAGGTTCTAATTCCTCAGCCTAACCCCCTAACTAAATAGCCTCGTTGGCGAATCAGGCCCTATAAGTTGTTTTCAATTAAGAGGGACAATGAAGACAAAGAAGCACCCCACTCAAAAGAATATATATATATATATATATATATAGGTTAATTACACCTAATGTTCTCAACCTTTCACCTTTTTATCGATTACGTCCATAATCTTTAATTTTCTATTTTTACGTCCCTAATCTTTAGTAAAATCTCATTTTTTGTCGTTAGAGGCGGAAAACGTTCATTTCCTCTGTTAATGACAGAGGTATTTTAAGTAAAACGAAAAAATAAATATTTTAATATATTTTAATTAAAAATTTAAAGAAAAAAAGAAAAATGGTGGGAGGAGGACTCATCCCAACCCAAAACCAAGCTGTCGTTTCCGTAGCTTGGGAGAGGGGGGAGTCCTTCCCTTCTTTGCTGCCGGAATGGCAACCATTTCCAGCAGCGAAGGAGGAGCCTCCCCCCTTTTGCTGTAAGAAATGATAGTCGTCCTACCATTCCAGCAGCAAAAAGGGGGGGACTCTCTCCCATTTTGCCGCCACCCCTCTTTTTACTGCCGGAAATGGCTGCCATTCTATCACCAAAGAAGGGGGAACTCCCTCCCGGTTGCCATTTCGGCAGCTTGGTTTTGAGTCCCCCTCCTATCATTTTGCTTTTCTTTTTTTAATTTTAATTAAAATATATTAAAATATTTATTTTTTTGTTTTACCTAAAATACCCCAGTCATTAATTGAGGAAATGGACGTTTTCCGTCTCCAATGACAAAAAATGGGATTTCACTAAATGTTAGAGACGTAAAAAGGGAAAATTAAAGGTTAGAGACGTAATCGATAAAAAAGTGAAAGGTTAGGGAAGTTAGGTGTAGTTAACCCTAATATATAATATTTATGTATATTTCAAACTAAGTTGTTTAAAAACGGTTTGAAAAAAATTCTCAAATCTAAAAATAATTTGACCAATTCGAAAAATTCTTAAACCTAAAATCCTTATTTTTCCCCATTGATTTAACAACATAAAAAATGCGGAATTTTGCTTTGTTTCGGGGGAAAAAAAGGCAGTTTGTCTTTATTTTGCTTTAAGCCTTTTAATTAACAACATTCATTGATAACTAAAGACTTCTAAACATAATCAACTATACATTTACAAATATTGGTTATTGTGTTTACCACGGATATATGCAGAGAATGAGAATACTAAAAAAATGAAACAACTTGTTAAAAATGATTGGATTTTTTTTACTTTGTCAAGTTAAACTCTATTGGACGAAAATTAATAACTTTGAGACATTTGCAAAGTCTCAAAGTTGGGTGACCTGAGTTCATTAGATTAGATTAGATTAAAGAAACACCAAAGAATATTAGCAAATTACTATTGCCTCATTGGATTTGGATTTAGTGAACCAGTTGAGCTTGCTGTTTTGAGTGTGAAATGGAGATGAAATTAATGATGGATTTAAATTGTAAATGATCCTGTAAAAATTTAGTATATCAATAGATAATAAATTTAAAGTAAATTAAGAGTAGTGTTTAGAAACCTTATGAATATTTTGTTGCAAAACCTCTCATTTCATGATATACATGGTGTGTATCAATATTGGTCTTTTTGAACATCTATTAATATATAAAGGCACTTAAATGCCTTCATTTTTTCCGCCCATTTGGTCTGAGGTCACTTTCGCGGTGAGTCTTTTTTATTGTAAAGTTTTGAATTATGGCAAGTTTTTTATGCCATATTCGTATGCAACTTTCCTTTCTCGGCCTCTTTCACTACAACAAAGCTTGACAAAAAAAATGACAATAGACATCGGTTGACAGGAGAAACGATGCGTAAAGCGGTATGGTGGCAATTTTGAAATTATTTGTATTAGTATACACGTCGGTTCCATTGAAAAACCGACGTGTATAATACAACGCAACTATAGGCGTCGGTTGCCAATCAGAAACCGATGCCTATACATTAATAATACACATCAGCTCTACAGGGAAACCGACATGTATTCGTAATAGGCGTCGGTTCTTAAAAGGAACTGACGCCTAATCTCTTAGTCAAACTAATTAAATAATTTGCTTTCTCTCCTCTCTCATTAAATAATTGGCTTCACCACTTCAACAAAAGTTCTCTCTCATCTCCAATCTCTCTCTGTTCCTCTGCCTATCTTTATCATCTTCAATCTCTCACTCCATTCCTAACAATATGAAGAGTATACTCGTTTGTTTCTTCCTTTCCAATCTCTCACATTTTCATTTCTTTGTTCCTCTTCAATCTCTCGGATTTTTTGGGAACAAGCTTAACATAGATCAACCCCGATTTCGGCCAATCTAGACGTCCGTTGGAGAAATAGGGACCAGATCTCTGTTCTTGGCGCGGGTACGAAGCTACTCGTCAAGTGCGTTTTACCGTAAGAGCTCCGGTGACGGCGAGTATGTTTCACGAGATGGGTAGCAAAGGGTTGGAGAAAGCTAATGATGGGGTAGCAACTGGGGGGACAGAAGAGGTTGAGTGCTTGGAGATGTTGCTGGACGTTGGGCTGTACATTTAGGTAGACTTAACACGGAGGACAAGGAAATTAAGTAATGGGGATTGTTGAACATTTTCAGAACCAAGAACGGAAGAAGTGGATCTATTAAGTAAAGGGTTTACAAATTCTCTTATGTTTTTTGGGTTTCTCTTTCTTGTTTTGTTCGTTTGTTCTGCATTTTTTTTTGTTCATAAACATTAGAGTTTAGTTAAAGGTGGAAACTTGTGAATCATGATTTCAGATGTGAACCGAGAATCTGTTTACTTTGGTTATTTGGGATTTGAACTGATTATTGTTGAAATGTTTGTAATTCCTATGAGCAAATATTTTGACGGGTTTACAATGTACGATTTGTGGTATAAAATTATTAGAAAAATTAAATTCTAGTGGGTTAGAATTTCGAATTTTCAATTTGAATTTTGAATGTGAATTAGAGTTACGGATCTAAAGTAAAAAAAAAAACACTTGGGCTTTAGGCATCGGTTGTTGTCAAGGAACAACAGATGCCAAAAGTCGACTTTAGGCATCGGTTCCTCTTTACAACCTACGCCTATTTTACATTTTACGCGTCATTTAACAACCAACGTGTATACCGTTACTATTCGAGTCGCTGCTAATAGCATCGCCTTCAAAACTGACGCGTATTTATCAATACAACCGATGCCTATTGTGCTATTTTGTAATAGTGTTTGTGACTATGTTATGTTTTTTATTATGATGAATTGTGTTCTAAATCTTCTTTTTCTTCAGTGTTGGCCCATACTCCTCTTCAACCACAAATTTCCTTCTACAGCAGGCATCTAATAGACTCATCTAATCGCTCAAATACTCTTTTAATTTTTGAATTAGGGTTTAATATAGATGGGTGCTCATATACTTATTTGATCTCCATATTAATGGTGCTCATAATTTCTCTATACAGTTGATGAATTTTGATACAATCTTTTCTATTTGTAAATTACAATATGTAGATATTTATACTTTTGGTTGATAAATTTGATTCAAGTAGAGAGATGTCATTTAATTGGCTCTTGATAAATGATTATTGGATTTTAATCGAAGATGACGGGTGTATTTAAGCCTTACTAATAGAGATTGTAGAGTGCTAAAAGAACTATGAAAGTGTGAGCGTTTGTGGTGGTAGAAAAAAATATGCATATATTTGATCGTAGAAAGTCAACTGCATAACCTATATATTATAATTATGGGTTGATTTGATTAAATTTTCTCTTTTAAATATTTGATCATTGGTCATATTGCTTCAATTAATGTATGCCTGTATTTTTAAATTTTTTTTTTTTACAGAGGTACAAATATTTATTTATTATGCAACTGCTAAATAGATATATTTTTACCATTTTTCTACCCGTACAATGTATGAGTGGATTAACTAGTTTTCAGTTAGACCAATACAAGTCAGCTTACAAAATTATCAAAATAAATAAAAATAAATTTATAAATATTATAACTTACTTTAAATTTAAATTGAAATTCAAAAGTCTAACTAGATATTTTATTAGGACAAAAATCTATAGTATTTCAAGAGTATCGAAAAACTCAAATATACGATTAAGAACAATCCACTTTTGCATTCAAGGGCCCTAATTTAATAATAAAATTGGGGGGGCCTTGTAAATTGTGGTCATTGAACACATATATGGATCCTAGTAAATTAGGGCCCATGAACGCACATATAGATTCTTCATTAATCAATAGTAACAAATTTTCAATACTTGTGGAGTATCAGAAATTCTTTCTGTATTATATATTTCGAACTTTTATGGCAATTAATTACAAGTATTATATTAATCTCGTTCTTGTCTCATACATATGGTCATGTGAGGTGCCCTGATATATGACATATATATGACTATATATGGCACTATATGATATGATATGTATGACGCTAGATTAGTTTTAAGTATTTAGTCATGTTATAGTGCTATATACATATGACTCCATATGACTATGTCGTGTATAATGGGACAAGCTATATAAGAAATTACAATCATGTCGCATGTCCCGATACATGACATATGGTTGTATGGCACCATATGTATGATAGTAGGTCATTTTTAAGTATTTAGGCTCCGTTTGGGATTGTTGTTGTATGCTCAACTTTTACTTTTTTTTTTAAGCACAGCTGATGAAAGTGTTTTGTAAATTTAAAAAAAAAAGTGATTATTAGAGAAGCAACAACATCCTATAGTAAATTTTGAGAAACAACAGAAATGTAACTTCTGATCTTTTACTTTTAACTTCTCCAATTAATAATAATTAAATTGTCGAATTTAACCCTATATTTAATTTTTTATACTTTTTGATATATTAGATAGAGAAATTTACAAACTATCTTGTGCAACAATCTATTTTATTTAAATTTTCTCATTGAATTATAATTTATTTGATGGTGCAATATATATGTTTATTTTATTTTTTATATTTTAATTAATTGCTTAATTTCAAATAATTTTTTCTAACAAAAAAATTTGAATAAATTTTCACTTTTAGTTATTCCTTGTCGATATTTTGTAATTTTTTGTGAGATTACATATATATTACGCTTATATTATTCATAAAAGGAAAAAAAGGATAATAATAAATATATATATAAATCATATACTTTTTAATAAATACAAATTGTGACAGTAATAAAACAGTTAAATTTACCAAACACTTAAAAACTATTTTTAGACCATGCAACAATTTTAGCAAAAAGGTTTATCAAATACTAAATTGATTCTTCTCATAGCAACTTATCTATCCAGCACAACAATAGTGGTTTATTGAATAAGCTTCAAAAATAACAAACTAAGCCTTAGTCACATTCTAGTGTCATACATATGTCTCTATATAGCCATGTGGCGTGTCCCGAATGAAAACGAACATATAATATTAGCAATGCCAAGCTCATATGTGATTTTCAATAGAGAGGCTTCCTCTCCTTAAAGGAGAAGAAACCTGTCATGTGGCTGCATGTTATTGGGGGTTGGTAGATTGAATGACACCTCAATCTCTCAACTCCCAATCACATGTTGCCATGTGAGGAGAGGAAGCAAAGGGCCCAAGTTCATATAACAAATCGATTCGTAGGTTTGCAAATACTTAAGCCTTTTATGCCTTAAGTTCAAAATAATATATAGAAGTACACCAACTCGGGCGGTTTGAATTCCAAGACTGGCGTGTGCGCAGGCAACTCTTCGTCATTCAAGTACTATCAAAATTTTAAGCCGGAACTACAAACAGTAATAGGCGCTCGAATTCGGTCAACATATTTTAGTCGTCTTGTAATTAACAAGGCCACGTACACATTATTATTCAATGGATGCTGAGAGCAGAGACAGCAAAAGGGTATACAGATCATACCGTTTTACCATTATTATTCAATTTATACGCACGCACGCATAACAATGCAATTCTTTTTATACTAATCATGATTTGATGTATTAGTAACTCCAAAGGCTGTCGTTTCCTGAATTTTCCGGCGAGCCATCTCTTGTGGGTTTCATGACTTCATCCTTGGTGGGCTCAGAAGCATACCCTCTGCCATGTCCACCAGCAAATTTGGCATGTTCAGAAGTTCCTCCTCGTCCACCAATTCCTGACTCGGTGACCGTACAACTTCATTCACCGACTGGGGTGGCGCCACGTGTTCCACACCCTCTTGCCGCGGTGGTGCCATAGCAGCTGCAGCCAGTCGAATATCAGATGAAGACTGAGAAGCGGGCACGGGATACGTAGGAACTAAATTTGGAAAGTTCACTAGGGTTTCATGCCCCTTCAGTGCCAAAGAAGCAACATCATAGGCGGCAGCTGCCATTTCCGGGGTGGGGTACGTACCGAGCCATATCCGTTTATTCCTTCGCGGTTTTTGAATTTCCGACGCCTATTTTCCGCTCCTCAACCGGATTCCTCGATATATGGGGTGTCGTCCAGAAGGAGAAGTAGCAGCGGGTGGTGGGAGAGGGTCTTGGCTGCTAGTATTTGGTACTAAATCATGTGGGCTAGGGATTATTAGAGTGGGTGTTCATCATGGGACGTAAATGGGGACGATGAGCCATGCATTAACGGAAGCTTTAGATTTCTTAATTTGGACTTGTGAAAATGGGTTGAAGCATTTTTGGGCCATTTATGGATGGAAAAAGGCGTGGGCGACCACCTGTGCGTAGTGGGCCTAAAATATGCCACAAGTTGTTATGAGGGGGCTAAAATATGCCACAAGTTGTTAGCAGTTAATTAATTAATAGCGCACTTACCCCGTACCTCATTGGTCTCCCTTAGATTTTCCCATTTTCATATCAAAAGCTTTCTTCTTTTGCCTCGATAATCCGTGGACTCGTTACAGTTTGAATATCTTGCATTGTATCATCAATAACATTATTATTATTTGTCTCTGTTCCGACATGATTTTGTCTCTTGAGCCTACTTTATTGATTAGATTCAAAGATTTTTGAATAAACAGTATTTTGAATTGCAGCACACCATCCCTTAAAAGGAAAGAAAGCAAATGTGATTCTTATAGAGGCAACGAAGAGCGTAAAAACTTTGTAGTTGACACTCACCCAATAGAGAGACCAATTACTAATTTATTTTTTTCATTGATTTAATTTATAAAAAGTAGGGTTAACGGATGACGGCATCAAGTGCCGCCTGGTGACATTAAAATAATTCAGTACAACTATTAACATATTGATCCCCTTGTTATTTTCTACTCAGCTCTTTTCAACCAAAGTAACAAGTCGTGACAAAAGGGCAAGAAAAAGGGCAGCAAATTATTCTATATATATATATATATTTTTTTGAAATTAAAAACTTATTTTTCATTACTAGAGAAATCTATCTAAAGAACGGGATACAGCCAAAGGGGTGGGGTATTCATTACACATGGTGAAAAAAACTCCCTTGCCTTACGCGCTAAGGCATGCGCTGCTCTATTGCCGTCTCGACTCACAAATCGCACCATAAAGTTATTTGCTTTCTTAAGCAATTCCTTACAATCCGATACAATGATACCAAACTCCGCTAAATCATCATGTCGATGATGACATTCGGTACTCTATATTTTATTTAATTGTACTAATAATGTAAAAAAAAAAAGACAATTATTGCTATTATTGGTCTTAAGAGAGAAAAAATTCATAATAAATTATTACATGCGCATACTTTGTTAAAGTGTAATTTTTAATCCGATGAAGACATCATGGTTAATCACTACTACATTGGCCTCTTCAGGTGAAAATTGTGTTAAACAATTCATGCCGTCTTGGAAACAGATTTACTATTAGGAAGGTTTAATTTAATACTCCGATCCTAATTAAAGAACGCAGAAAGCATATAAGGATATGCTTTACATGGGATCTAGTCTACTAGTGAAAAACTCGAATTATTTTTAATTGGGACTTTTAAAAGAAATCCAAAATTTTAAAAATTAAAGATATATTAGTATATTTGATTCGATTGAAAAGTTTAAAAGTCACCGAATTTTTATTCAAGACTTTATTAAAAATCCCAATTAGTTTAGAAGTATTTAACTCGTGAGTGACTTTATTAGTTGAAATCATTATAACTTTTACTATTTTTTTAACACCCGTGCATTGCACGGTCAAATTTTAGAGGCAAATTATAATGTAATATTATTTGATTATTAATTTGACCAGTATGTTATTGTTAATTAAGTTATATAAATTTATAGGATTACTGGATTATTAGTATAACCATCGTGTCATCGATTTAACCAATAAATTATTGTTAATTCATAAATTTAACTAAAAAACTTTGCTGGAAAATAAACAATAGAAATATTATAAATATTATGTAATGTATTTTAAAACATAATATAAAATAGTTTCGCAGCTTATAGAACATGCCCAAAATGAAAAGTCACATGCTCAAATTTTGTGCGGCTTCAACTTTCTAAAATTATAAATAGGTAACCAGTTACATTAGGAAAAAAGGGTAAATAAGAAAAATGAAAATAAAATTAGCCGGTGGTTATTTGGAAAAAAAATATAAATAAAAAGAAAAAAGATATAAAAAGGAAAAATTAATAGACATTTATATAGTAGGGAAAAATTAGTCTATGTTTACATAATAGGAACAAAGAAAATATGATAATAAATAAAAAACAAAGGTAATAAAATTTGAGGGTGGTAATAGGGGAAAAAATAATAAATAAGGATATTAAATTAATGGGTGGTTACATAGTACGAAATAAAAAAAAGGATAAATGAAAAAATAGTAATAATATATTAAAATCAATGTATGGTTATTATTATAAGAAAAAATAAAAAGGTAATTTACACTTAACGTCCCTAAAATTTAATTTCCTTCTGTGGGTCTTCAACCTTTGCAGAAATCCTCAATTTAGTCCCTGGTGACGGAAACCATCAAATTTGTTCGTTAAAGTCCAGGGCATTTTTGGCATAATATAAAAAAAGGTTAATTACAACTAATGTCCCCAACCCTTCAAGTTATTTTAGATTACGTTCTCAACCTTTAATTTTACTGTTAGGCATCTCAAACCTTTTAAAAGTGTTATACTTAATATCCTTGCGATGGTTTTCATCTATTTCTACTGTTAAATTATAGTTATTATGGTAAAATATAAAAAAGAATATTTTAATCTTTAAAATAAGAGAGAGAGAGAGAGAGATGGGCAGACACCCCCTGGTGCCGCTGGAAATGGCAGCAAAAGTGATGTCAAGGATGCCATTTCTGGGAGCACAGAGGGGGGGGGGGAGGTTCTCCTCTCACCTTTTTTTTCCTAAATTTTAAACATTAAAATATTCAATTTTTTATATTTTACCATAATAACCCAAATTTAATGGTTGAAATGAATGGAGACCGTCACAGAGACGTTAAGTGTAACACTTTTAAAAAGTTGTAGATACTCAAAAGTAAAATTAGAGGTTGGAGACGTAATCTAAAAAATTAAAAAATTGGAGACGTTGGGTGTAATCAACGCAATAAAACTTAATATTTTAATTTTTAAAATTAAAAAAATAAACTAAAACAAGAAAAAGGGGAAGTCTCTCCCCAGCTGCCGGAAATGGAAAGGGGGACTCCCCATCCTTTTTTCCTTTTTTAGTTTATTTTTTAAAATTAGAATATTAAATTTTTATATTATACCGAAAATGCACATGACTTTAACAGACGAATTTGACGGTTTCGGTCACCAAGGACTAAATTGAGGATTTCTACAAAGGTTGAAGACTCACAGAAAGAAAATTAAAGGTTGGGGTCGTGATCTATAAATATTTAAAATGTTGGGGACGTTAAATGTAAATTACCCAAAATAAAAAAATAAAAAGAGATTTTATAATCTTTTTGGTCCAATATTGCTTCGTGGGCCACTTTTAATTGTGTTAGGAATCTGTAAACACTAACTTGTTTTAACTTTTAAGCAATGTGAATTTATCTATTTTACACGGGAATTTATTTATACGAGTTTATGGTAATTGCTGGAAAGTTTTGGAAGTGGATAGTTTTTAATTTATGAGATAACTGCATATTAATGATATGTTAAAAAAACAAACTGGTTGCATGGAAACAAAAAACCCGAAAGAATAATAAATTAAAAATAGATGATTTAAAAAGTAATTAAAAGTGGTTTAAAATTTGTTGATGTTAAATTTAAAAAAAAAAGAAAGAAAAATACAAGTGTTTGCTTGAAAGACTAAATAAAATACATGGAATTTAAATGAAAATGTGGTTGTTAATTGCTAGATGAAAGGGAAAAAATTGAGCTGGATAAAAGGAAAAAAAATTGAGCTCGGTAACCGTCTTGTAAGAAAATTGTGTAAAAAAAAAAGTTGAAAATAAATTTGGAAAATGATAAAAAAGTAAAGAAATAAAAATAAAAGTTAGTGGGTGATTATTTTTTCTTGAAATTAGTGGGTGGTTATTCTTTCTTAAAAGTTAGTGGGTAGTTATTCAATATGCAAAGGGAAAAAAAGGGAAAAGAAAAAATTGAAAATAGAGATTCCAGAATCTTGCAAAGGGGGAAAATCATTCTGGAATAACAGTTCCTTTTCTCTATATAAAGAAATGGCAGCAAAAGTGATGTCAAGGATGCCATTTCCGGGAGCACAGAGGGGGGTTCTCCTCTCACCTTTTTTCCCTAAATTTTAAACATTAAAATATTCAATTTTTTTATATTTTACCATAATACCCCAAATTTAACGGTCGAAATGGATGGAGACCGTCACAGAGACGTTAAGTGTAACACTTTTAAAAGGTTGTAGACACCCAGAAGTAAAATTAGAGATTGGAAACGTAATCTAAAAAATTAAAAATTAGAGACGTTGGGTGTCATCAACGCAATAAAACTTAATATTTTAATTTTTAAAATAAAAAAATAAACTAAAAAAAGAAAAAGGGAAGTCTCTCCCCAGCTGCCATTTCCAACATCCAAAGGGCTGCCGGAAATGGAAAGGGGGAGTCCCCATCTTTTTTTCCCTTTTTAGTTTATTTTTTAAAATTAAAATATTAATTTTTTATATTATACCGAAAATGCACATGATTTTAACAGACGAATTTGACGGTTTTGGTCACCAAGGACTAAATTGAGGATTTCTACAAAGGTTGAAGACTCACAGAAAGAAAATTAAAGGTTGGGACCGTAATCTATAAATACTTAAAATGTTGGGGACATTAAATGTAAATTACCCAAAATAAAAAAATAAAAAGTGATTTTATAATCTTTTTGGTCCAATATTGCTTTGAGGGCCACTTTTAATAGTGTTAGGAATCCGTAAACACTAACTTGTTTTAACTTTTAAGCAATATGAATTTATCTATTTTACACGGGAATTTATTTATACGGGTTTATAAAAATTGCTGGAAAATTCTGGAAGTGGATAGTTTTTAATTTATGAGATAATTGCATATTAATGATATGTTAAAAAAACAAACTGGTTGCATGAAAAACAAAAAACCCGAAAGATTAATAAATTAAAAATAGATGATTTAAAAAGTAATTAAAAGTGCTTTAAAATTTGTTGATGTTAAATTTAAAAAAAAAAAGAAAGAAAAATACAAGTGTTTGCTTAAAAGACTAAATAAAATACATGGAATTTAAATAAAAATGTGGTTGTTAATTGCTGGATAAAAGGGAAAAAAATTGAGCTGGATAAAAGGTAAAAAAATTGAGCTGGGTAACCATCTTGTAAGAAAATTGTAAAAAAAAAAAGTTGAAAATAAATCTGGAAAATGATAAAAAAGTAAATAAATAAAAATAAAAGTTAGTGGGTGATTATTTTTTCTTGAAATTAGTGGGTGATTATTCTTTCTTAAAAGTTAATGGGTAGTTATTCAATATGCAAAGGGAAAAAAAGGGAAAAGAAAAAATTAAAAATAGAGATTCCAAAATCTTACAAAGGCGGGAAAATGATTTTGGAATAACATTTCATTTTCTATATATAAAAATAAAGAAAAGATAAAGATTAGGTTCTACTCAATCTTTAATTTTACGCATATATACTTTTTGGGGAGTTATATTGACACAACTAAAATTGTTAACCACACCACATTTTAAATACACACTAACTAGAAAATAATTTTTATATCAGCACCACACTTAAAATTACTAATTAGCCTTACAATTAAAAAAAAAATAAAATTATGAATAAACATAAAATTGTGTCGGTTTTTTCATTGCCGGCGAGTCCCACCTCCAGCCACCAAATTCAGCAGGAAAAAGATAATCTTGAATATCATTCAACAATCAATTGTCCACTGATAATATCCCAAAATTGATTTCAGCAATCTCTCCAAAATGTTAATTTGAATGGCCATATATTTATGTTTATTCTATAGACAATCAGCCCATTATTCCCGCGGCCGACGACACTCTTCGTCTCTCTTCTTTTTTATATCCAGTAATCTATATTCTGGTGTGTGTAATATTTTACTCTGGAGTGCCAATTTATATTACGGGGTACGGAGACATGATAATATAGAGGGAAAATGAATTTGGTGATGGTGGCTGGTGGTCCGGTGCCATGGATGTGAAGATATTAGCTGAAAGTCTGAAAAAGCATTTGAAGAGAAAATACAAATTTTGCAGTTGAAAAATAAAGGCGGCAGAGTCATGAAGGATAAGGGTGGTGGCGGAGGACTATGCTAGAGAAAAGAAAGAGAAGGTGAGCGAAAATGATAAGCAAAAGGGTGGTGACGACTGCAGTAGAAAAAAGAAAGAGAAAGGTGGTGGTGGAGAAAAGAAAGAGGAGTGGTAATGAAAAACTAAAAATCGTGGGGTTGACAAGTGGAAGAGCGAAGGTTGCTACGGCAACAAAACAAACGGAGGTGGGAGGGAAGTTTCCTTGGATGCGTGTGGTGTAGAGAATATTAAACAAGAAAATATATATTAAAGTGGTGGTTAATTTGGTCAATTAATTGATGGTTAATCTAGTAAATATTAAAAGTGTGATATGATTAGTAAGAAAGATGGTGTAGATATAACCACTCATACTTTTTAAGTAGTTTATTATTTATGTTCCATTTTGTGGGTCAATGGACAATATATAAATAAATTCACTTTTTTATTTGAATAATTAATTACTCGTCAATTTTCGAGCAGAAATAGAATGTGAATTTATCTTTGTAATGCATGGAATACAAAACCATTTTTATGAGATCATGAGCAATCATGAATATACATTCTTTTAATATTCTAAATAAAATATTATATTCCAACACTTTGAGATGAATATGCATTTTAATATTATGATAGGGCGTACAGTCCAGATCTTGGTTATGACCCATTAATCCTCGTGATTATGGTCAACACTTTGTTTGATGGCGTGTGGTGACTTTGTACCGCGTCTATGTATTGTGTTCCTTTGAGGGGGGGGGGGGGACAACTACTTGAGCCCTGAGATATATTGCTATTGGGGAAAATCAAAAACACATTCAGTAGAAATCCTTTTAATGATAAGAAGAAATCATATCAAGATGACCAATTAAGAATTTTTGCGCACCCTCCAAATCTTTTAGAAGGGTCTTAACATTAATCTTCTTTTGCCTTTATTTTTGTTGAGATGGAAAAAAACTAGAAAAATTTCATTCTATCCCGGGTTTTGCTTTAAACATTTTTAAAGGAGCAAATTTAAGATGTTTTGCACACTCCTATCAATTGAGCGACACATTATTGTGGTAGCTGATTAATTTTGGAAAAAAATGTCCCCCTGTTGTATTTATCTCCAAAACATAGAATTATCCATTACCAGTGATCAATATGGATTCATCAAATATGGTATCATACATATACTTGTAGTTTGTATATATCTATAACAAAAAAGCTACTATATATCATATTCTCTTTTCGTCTCACAAAGATAATCTCCTTCTTCCTTTTTTTTCTTTATTTACCTTCGTCCTAAATTATTGTTTGCTTTCTTTATTTAATTTTTTAATGTCGTAATATAAATATTTTTATGTATTAATCTCAATAACTTTTTATCGCATTTTCCTGCAAAAACTGTCTTAAGTAAAGTCATTTTAGACTTTTTTTACGTGTTAGATAAATTTGCTGTAAATTGTAGAATAATATTTCCTTATTTTTTTCAATTAATTAGAGATTATTGTCCTTATCTATTATTATCTTCAATAATCTTTTTAAGAGGTTTTGCAAATCCTTTCTAATTTGCTATCTTTGCTAATCGACGAATGGGATCTCAAATTCGAGATTTTTATACTAGATGTATATCTTACTTTATTAAATACTAGAATTTTCACTCGTGCATTGCACGAGATCTAAAAATAATAATAACCACAGTAATTCTAGAGACACATATTTATCTGGCATGAAAAAATAATATATTTAGTCGTCAACTATATATTGGATGATTGTGAGCCTTCAAATTCACCACTTACATATAAACAACCAATTCATATTTGCTAACTAACAAATATCAGTTATTCATATCAGATAAATATGTTTACATAGAATTACTCTAATAACAAATATCGATGAATTTTTATACATAAATTCTATAAATTATTAATACAGTCAGTTGAGTTATATATATTAGCATTATGAGATATAAATTTTTATAATCATTCTATTATATTTTGATTTATTTGTCGGTAACACTTTTTGCACCAGTTAATTCTTTTCTTTTTTCTTTCCTTTCTTTTGTTATACATTGGATATAGGGAAAGAGAGGGGAACCAATATCAGTTATTCATGTCAGATAAACATGTCTCCATATAATTACTCTAATAACAAATATTAATGAATTTTTATACAAAAATTTCATATAAATTATTAATACAGCTAGTTAAGTCAATTTTTATACAAAAATTTCATATAAATTATTAATACAGCTAGTTGAGTCATATTAATATTATAAAATATAAGTTTTTATAATCATTCTATTATATTTAAATTTATTTGTCGATAACATTTTTTGCACCAGTTAATTTTTTTATACAATAGGTATATCGGAAGGGAGGGTTAGGTGTGTTCCAACCTAGGACCTCCTGTTTGAAATGTAAAAAATCTAATTAATGTAGCACTTGTTTGAATTACATCACCTGTTAATTATGCATATATAACCTAACATTAATTGAAGTGATTCAATAAAAGTAAAATATTTAAAAATTATTGAACAACTATTACAGAATAACTGTATCAACATTCGGTCAATCTCTCAAACAAATAATCTAACTCTCATATAGAAAGACCATATTCAAAATGACAAACGGAAATTTTTATTCCATAGGAAATTATCAAAAAGTTTCAATTTATATTAATTATAGAATCAGCAAATTGGAGTGCTATAATTTTTTAAAAAAATCAAATTTGATTATTCCACTACAATAAGCATATAAAAATTTCTTATAAAATCATTAAAAATTGAAATTTACAATAATATTACATATTTTAAAAAATTTATTCGTTTAGAGGCGTATTATGTATGTGTTTCTGAATTATAAATATTATTATTTGCTTTATTTGAAATAGAACACCTAATTAATTTCGTCTTCATTTTGATAAGTGACAGATTCATAAATGAAAATAGTTAGCTAAAGAAACTACTGTGAATTGATGATTCGATATGAGTTAATAAAGGGAAAAATGAATATCATTTAATAAATAAGCGCAACAATTTCCCAAAAAAAGAGAAAAATATACAAAAAAAAATTAAATGATGTCACGAGAAATCTTATAGAGTCAAAAATCTTATAGAGCCAGAGATTTTACATAACTAGAAAATGAGCGGGAAAATTCATCCTTCTCTTATTATATATATTTAGATTTTTTTTGATGCAATAAGTATATGGTCAGGAAAGGAAGGGGTAGGTGTGTTCCAACCCAGGAACTCTGGTCTAAAATGTAAGAAACCTAACCAATATAGCACTTATTTAAATTACAATCCTAGTTAAATATGCGTATATAACTTAAAATTAATTGATGTGATTCAATAAAAGTAAAATGTTTCAAAATTGTTAAACAACTATTACAGTGTAACTGTATCAATACTCGGTCAATCTCTCAAATAAATAATCCAACTCTAAATATAGTAAGACTATATTTAAAACGACAAATTGAAATTTTTATTCCATAGGAAAGTATCAAAAAGTTTCAATTTATATTAATTAAAAAATGGGCAAATTGGAGTACTATAATTTTAAAAAAATAAAATTTGATTATTGTACTACAATAACCATATAAAAATCTATATATGCATTAAAGTAATTTAGTTTCTATTTCTCATTTTCCCGCCCAAAATTACTTTCTAAATCCGGTTATTGCATCATGGTAATTGGTTTAACACTTAATCCTAGCCTTTGATTATTTTTTTCTTTTTATTGTTTTCATTTATTTTTTATCTTAATATATTACTTTACATAAAAATAATCACAAAGGGATAATTTAAATAATTAAATCAAAATATTAACTTTCTATATATAAGTTTCCTTACATCAAAGGAAACTTTCACATATTATATTAATAATACATGCAATTATACAGAGTATCACTTGGAATCAATTTTCTATATCTTTTAAAAAAAGTTTGAACTCGGTTTTCTTTTTTTTTTAAATGGTTTTAAATCTTTGTGATTTTTAAATTTTTTTATGTAATGTAATTCATTGATATTTATGCAAAATTCACAATATGACTTTGGTTTTTTTTATCTTTTTAATATTTTTATTTATTTTTTATCTTTTTATTTTAATATATTACCTTACATAGAGAACATCACAAATGGATAATTTAAAATACTAAATCAAGATCTTAGTTTTTCCATATAAGTTCTCTTACATCAAAGGAAACTTTCACATATTTTAGCTTAATAACCACTTAAATTCAGTTTTCTACATCTAGAAATAATTATTAAATTTGATTTTTTAACAGTTTTAAATTTGTACGATTTTAAAATTTCATTTCATATAATGTAATTCATTGATATTTATGAAAAATTCAGAATTCGGTTTTTTCTCTTTTTAAAATTTTCATTTATTTTTTAACTTTTTATCTTAATATACTACTTTACATAGAGAACATCACAAATGGACAATTTAAATAACTAAATCAAGATGTTAACTTTTCTATATAAGTTTCCTTACATCAAAAAATTTTTTCACATATTTTATCTTAATAATCATAATGCATGTAATTATATAGATTATAACTTGAATTTAGTTTCCTGCGTCTTTAAAAGAAAAATTATATTCGGTTTTTTTGGACAGATCCAAATTTGTTATATTTTTAAATTTATTTTATGTAATATAATTCATTGACGTTTATACAAAATTCACAATATGAATTTAGTTTTTTATCTTTTTATTATTTTCATTTTTTTTCCGTCTTATCTTAATATATTACCTTATATAGAGAATATCAAAAATAGATAATTTAACTAAATAAATTAAAATCTTAACTTTTCTATACGAGTTTCCTTACATCAAAGGAAACTGCTTTCACATATTTTATCTTAATAACCACTTGAATTCAATTTTTACTTATAAAAAATGGTAATAATTGAATTTAGTTTTTTAAATAGTTTTAAATTTGTGTGATTTTTAAATTTTATTTTATATAATGTAATTCATTGATATTTATGCGAAATTCACAATATCAATTCGGTTTTTATTTGAGAATAAAAAGTGAATCCCACATTGGTAATTTAGTGAAAATAATTGAGAATGTATACCTATATTAACGTATATAGGGAATGTTGTGCATAATAGAGCCTTGACTTATGGGCCATGATTTTCAAAAAGTTTAAAATTTTAATAGATAATTGTTGAAAAATATTTATTATGAACCATATATATGTTTATCTCACAACGTCGGATTGTTTTCTAGATTGGTTCCAACATTAGTCAATTTATGATTTTTTCAATTGATTTGATTATGACGGTTCAATTCTTAAAAACTGATTATGTTAATGTATTAAAATATTTAATTTGTAGAAGATGTATGTTATGAAAAATTAAATATCATTAATATATATTACAAAAGTAAAAAAAGAAAAACAAACGGGCCAATAAATAGCGTGTGTATTTTGTAGAAAAAGTTGGTGTTCACTAAAAGACAATTTTATATAGATATTTTGAGAGTTATAAAATGAAAATGTTTGAAAATTATGATATGTGTTAAAGATGGCCAAATCACAAATTCTACTATAAATATTGTAATACATGTATTCTCGTTTATCATTTATTCTTGCTAAATTTATCAGATGTAACATAACTTCCTGTGTGTTACACACTGGCAGCCTAATATGAACTACGTACAAAAACTTTCTTTAATTTTTTTCTTAGGTTTTTTGTGAAGACAATTTTTTTCCTTCATTAATGAAAGATATTGTATTACGGGTAGTAACTATATTGTTTTTTTTATACATATATAAACAGTTAAATATTATAGTTTAAAATTTTTTTATACAATCATGTTTAATCTTTTTGAATTACTTATATTATTTGGTATTATCATCCCGTGCAACGCACGGGTGAAAAGCTAGTTTCTTATAAAATCATTTAAAAATTGAAATTTACAATAAGATTACAGGTTTTTAGAAATTTAAACATTTAGAGGCGTACTATACATGTGTTTTTGAATTATAAAGATTTCTATTTGTTTTTTTGAAATAGAACTCCCAATTAATTTCGTCTTCAGTTTGATAAGTGACAGATTCTTAATTTAAAATAGTTGACTAAAGAAACTATTATAAATTAATAATTGAATATGAGTTAATAAAAGGAAAAGTGAATATCATTTAATAAAGGAGCGTAACAATTTCCAAAAAAAAAAGATAAAAAATACAAAAAAAGAATTAACTGATGTCACGAGAAATCTTATAGAGTCAGAAATCTTAAAGAGTCAGAAATTTTGCAGAGTTAGAAAATGAGTGGGAAAAGTCACAATTCTCTTATTATATATATATATATATATAGATTTTTGATGGATTAATTCAAAGTTTTTCTTATTTTTTAATTCAATTTTTTTTCTTAAATATATATCTCCATTATTTAGGAAGTATTTTATAATTTGAATTAGACTATTTTCTTTTTAGCTGATGCATTGATTTTTAATTATTTTTATATGTTTTTAAATCAAGTCATTATTAGGTTACTTTTTTTG
>CAVNYN010146114.1:8673-32458 GCA_963692815.1 Nyctanthes arbor-tristis
GTGTGCTCTTCCGATCTTGAAAGTTAAGAAATTTCAAAAACAAAAGATCTGCATCCATAATAAAGGAACATGACATCGACTTATAGAAAATTACTGACCCTTAAAAACTGGCATGAATTACATATGTTCCATCAAAAAACAGATAGGAGGTTCTTTAGGATGTCAAACACCGGCTAGATTCCTCGACCCTATCCATCAACAGGCAGAATGCAGAATAATTGTACCTAGTCCTTGTCATGACTTAAATGCTTTCTTTAACAATCTTTTATCTAAAGTGGCTTTTGTATAATTGATTTCAAAATCACATAATGATGCCAAATGACAACAGAATCTATATGATATTTCAGAAAATAAAGTGGACGCTGCGGCTAGAAGCTGCAAATTAAAGGATGGCCAATGAGATTGGGGAATCATTTCATCAGAAAAAAGGTCATGACTTTCACTGTAAATAGTGGGACTCCATTGCTGCTCAGCCAACATTATACATATTCATAGGATATTCCCAATTGTGCTAAATTTATTGCAAATCCTATGCAGATTGTATAGTACAGCAGATTTGCGGGAGAGAAAACTTTCCTGCTCAGAACAAAAATTTAGAAGAAAAGCATTTTTTTACTGGCGTTCAGTCATGTCAAGTGTTATTTTCCATATGTGCATTAGAAGTCTGATCTTACACCAAAGAAGAAAAGAAAATACCCGAGTAATCGACAATCAGATATGTAGAACCAAACTACCGAAGGCAGAATGCAATTTTGAGAAAACAAAGAAATTCATGTTAGCCCGAAAAGGCAAAAATAGGTATCTGAAAACAAGGAAATTGAAGTAGACCAATTGGGCATGCAATATAATTCCTCACAGAGACTCAGGAAGTCCATGGAGAAACTCTGAACAACTGTGTCACAAACTGGGGGCCCAGGCATTTACCTATCCATCAATAAGAAATCAAGAAGAAACTGTAAACATCGCTAGCATGCACAAAATGTGATTTTTCAAGTATAAGCTACAAAGATACCTGCTTGCGGAAGGTGCGCTTCCATTTTCAATTAAAGCATGAAACGCGTCAAACCAACAGGCATAAATGATGCACCCAACATAAGGTATAAATATGGAAGTCACACGTCAAATATGATACCAACATAAGGTATAAATATGGAAGTCACACGTCAAATATGATACCAAAACAGAGAACAGCTTTTCAATTTTCATGACATTTCTGGTTTAAAATTGCAATTTAGATTGAGAAGATATATAGAATTCGAAAATCTTACAACACCAAGAAGAAAAGGAAAAGAATCAAGGGTGAGCTTGGGCAAGCAACCAATGCCAAATGAACTTTATTAAGGTTGCAGCGCACTTGAGTTGTGCTGAATCTAGAAAACTTCTAATTGTTTATCTTTCGGGCAAGCTTGAACCACTCAGTATGGAAAGATCCAGGCATATCAACCCTTTCATATGTATGAGCACCAAAGTAGTCTCTTTGAGCTTGCACCAGATTCGCTGGCAGTCTCCCTCTGCGGTAAGTGTCAAAGTAAGCAAGACTAGCAGACATACCAGGGGTGCTAATGCCTGAATTAATAGCGAGGCATACAACTCTTCTCCAAGCGGACTGCCTATCAATGATTTCCTTTGCAAACTCTGGGTCGACAAGGAGGTTAGCAAGATCAGGATTTCTGTCATAGGCCTTCTTGATCCGATCCAAGAAGATTGCTCGAATAATACAACCTCCCTTCCAGATCCTAGCAAGTTCCCCCAATTTCAAGTCCCATCCCTTCTCAATGCTCTTGGCACGGATCAGATTCATTCCTTGTGCGTAACTGCAGATTTTAGATGCATATAGAGCTTTCCTAACATCATCAATTAATTTTCCTTTATCAACCACCTGATCAGCCAGAATATCACCAAAACCCTCAGCTTTGAATACTTTTGCAGCTTCTGTTCTTTCTTCTTTCAACCCACTCAGGAATCTTGAATCTAGAGAAGATTCAATTGTAGGAGCAGCAATTGATAATTCAGCAGCCTGCTGAACAGTCCACTTTCCAGTACCCTTCATTCCAGTTTTATCCAAGACTTTGTCAACTAAATAACCATCTCCCTTGTCATCCTGGATGCCAAAAATATCTGCAGTGATTTCAATCAAGAAACTTAAAAGCTCTCCCTTGTTCCATTCTGAGAAAACATTTTTTAGTTCTTCATTGGACAGTTTTCCTACTGATTTCAGAACATCATAAGCCTCAGCAATCAGCTGCATATCACCATACTCAATTCCGTTATGAACCATCTTAACGAAGTTACCAGATCCTCCGCTTCCAATGTAAGTTACACAGGGACCGCTATCTGGGACTTGAGCTGCGACTTTAAGAAGGATATCCTCTATGTATTTGTAGGCCTCAAAAGACCCTCCGGGCATCAAAGAAGGTCCATTTCGAGCACCCTCTTCACCGCCTGAGACTCCCATCCCAAGGTACAGAAGACCTAATTCTGCTGCGGCTTTTTGCCTTCTCTCTGTGTTCTCATACCACTCATTTCCACCATCAATGATACAATCACCTTTCTCCATGTAAATAGAGAGTGTTTTGATGGTCTGGTCAACAGGTGCCCCGGCCTTCACAAGCATTATGACTACACGAGGTTTTTGGATTGACTCAACAAAGGATTTAGGGTCGTGAAATCCAAAAACTGGAAGATTTCCTTCCAGTTTTGCCCTTTCAACAGTCTCGTCAACTTTAGATGTAGTTCTATTGTAAACAGAAATGGGAAAGCCTTTCTCAGCAATGTTGAGGGCTAGGTTTTGTCCCATAACAGCAAGACCAGCAAGGCCTATTCTTGTTAATTTTGGGGATTGGTCAGCCATTGTATCTCCTGCAAAAACTAGAATGACTCATTAGCAGTTCAATATTGATACAGTAACAGAACAGAACAGAACAGCACAGCACATATCCATCTAGAAAACATTTTACCAAATTAACATAAGTTAGCCATGAGGATTATCAAAAATGAATTGCAAAAAACCATTTAAAAAAAAAAGGAGACTGACCATATGAATCACAAAAGATAAAATACTTTGATTATACTACTTTAAAAAGCATGGCCAAAACCATTTAAACTAAAGAGTTGCTGATATTAATGCAAATCTATATGAGCAGAACTTCTGAAAATTTAACATAGGTGTGGAACTCAGACCAAGAGCGAGCACTATGCAACAATCTATCCCATTCTCTTGGGATTTTTTTTTTTTTTGCCCCCAAAGGATGAGAAAGAAAAAAGGAAGTTGTACCATCAGTCTATGGGTGCTAATAAGAACTTAACCCTGGATCTACTAGTATCTTCACCGTTTAATATTGATTTAAAGAACTGGATACTCTCCGTACCATCTGATATTTTCCATTTGTGATTATGCAGTGATTATTATCTTATGTTCTATGTATTTATAAGAATCAATGACGTGCTATGCAATAACTAATCCACATATAAAATAAAATAAAAATTTATTTCAAATAAATGCCAGTCTAATAAAATCCTAATTTAAGATTACTGGAAGAGTTTCTTTAGGCCCTAAAATTACAAATGCTGATCACCCAAGATGTTGAGTCCTCAATATAGCGGCATTTTGTGTCATTACACAGATCTTAACGTCCTCATTTCTGCTTTGTTCAATTTATAGAAATCAACTAATCTAGCCACAAGTTTTCACAATGCCAATACAGTATAAAGGATAAGAAGTTTTGGAAACTAATATTATTTAGTCAGTCTAGATTCGAGGTAGAGCGCGCACACACACACACACACATAGTAATCAAGAATTACTTCATTGATGATTTCGTCATTCACAGGAAATGCTCTCTTGACATAGGGGGTAAGAGACACTAAAAATATAACATATCAATTGAAAGGATCCACTGCGATAGATAGCAGAGAGGAAATATATAGTTAAATGAATTTGATCTTCACTCGAAGCACAGAATTTAATTGTACATATGCCCTAACAAGCAACTTTTTCTGAAACAAGTAAATTGAGCAAGATGATCTTCATAAATAGCTGTCCCGAACTAAAAAACCACATCAAGAAAAAGAGAATTTCACAAATAAGAAAGAAAAATTGAATTGAGTAAAATAACCCAAACCTTTCACTGTTTACTACAATCAGGCAAAACTAAAAATTGAATCTTGTAGAGAAATCAAAGGTGCCCAGAAGCGCAACGATCTCCAATTTGAGGGAGATATAATCAGGAAAGATGATATTGGCTACTGCGAAGCAGGTCAAAAATCACCAACTTCGATATTTGTTCCTAATCTTGGACGGTTGTTGGCTGCGGTTGGTGGGCTTTTAGACATTTTTCCCTTTTTTTTTTTTTTCTTTGCCCCCCATTTATTTCCCAACTAACACGCCAATGACAGATTGACGCGATAATGCGGTGGCTTTTTTTAGCGAATTTATTTTCCTTTTACCATTTTCTAACTTCAGTCTCCTAGCCCATTGCTAAATTTTCTGAATTTTCTGATTTTCTAACTTCAGTTGACTATAATTAAGATTATTTTACACACAATATACATAAGAATTCAGTCAAAGTTATATCTCAATAATTATGTTAAATCATGTGAAAGCATAAATTATCAATGTGAATTGTAGTATATCTTTCATTAGTGCTCTCTGTATTTTATTTATTTTTTTAATTGAAGTCATTAGTCGTCAACATCCTAGCTTGATTTCTTTGAAAAAATGTAAATAGGTTTTTCTTGGTAAATAATTGACTACTTGTGGTGTCTTCAAAATATTTTGCTATCCCCCGACCAAAATAAAAGCCACTTAATTTGAAATTCAAAAGAATTTTATAAAAATATTCATATGTCCAACTTTGGGGTTCGTTTGCTGTATTTGCTTCAGGAGGTCAACCCAACTTGAATACAAATTTTGGAATCAAACCCACTTTTTTAAATGAGGGTTTCTTGAATTTATTCACCACTAATTACTCATCTTTTATTTATAATCTAAATGAAGCATAATCACTTCCCAAACAGACATTCCATTCAATTCCCATTGTAATTTTGATCAGATACTCTGGTGCCGTAAGATGGTGCTGTAAAATAATATCAACTAATTATCTGGTGCTGTAAAATAGATGGTGTGACATAATATTAGCCACTGATATAATTTGTGAAGATAATTATATTGCAGAGCAAAATAATAATTTAATTGTAAAGCCATAACCAATAATAGAAGCATAGGAGTTAACGAATGGGTAGTGAACTGCATGCGGATACTCTCCACAGAAAAGCATAGGAGTTAACGAATCGGTAGTTCATTCCATACAGCTCCATCTTCCAATTTACTAAGCCAATACACAGAATACACAGGTCATCTTGTATTCAAACAAGTCGTTACAGGTAGCATAAGCAAGACAATAATAATGCCTAATAAAGCAACAAAATTTAGCGGAGAACATAGCATTTGTAGCTCTTGAGCTTTGCTCTCGAACTTGCAACGAGATCGGAAGTGATTTAGTTGAGTTGATGATTGACCTCATCTCTTGGTTACCTTGGCTTCTAGTAGTTAAGGCTGTAATAATATCCTTTACATTCCAAAATTGCACATTTGCAGAAATTCCATGTCATTGTCGACATACTTAGTCCAAAGATGCTTGTAGTGGTTCATAGCAATGTCCAGCCAAGGCTTCATATCTCCACTGAAATGGATAACGGCTGCCTTATTAATATCATCCATGCTAATACTTGGGTTGATCCCAAGGCCAAGTACGTGCCATGACTTGTCCAATAACTTGGTCGATGAGTAGAAAGTAACAAGCCCAGCTGGTAGTGTCCCTAACTGCCATAGGGTTCGATCCTCATTCTGTTCAATCATTGTTAAAAAGATGGATTAGTTTGAATCTAGAACTAGCTTCAAGCTGAAGTGATGAAAGGGTAAAATTTGTTAAAAGTTAAGACAACTGAAAAGGAGGAAAAGAATGTTAGGGTAAAGCATTTACCAAGTCCTGCCAATAATGGTATTGCTCAGTGCATTTTTCTTGCCGCCAAGCATCAAGGTCAAACATATTCATGCCAAATGCCCAAGCACAAGCTCTTGGATTAAACTTCTCCTTAATGAGGGGGTGCGAAAAGTTCAAATATTCAGCATAGCGACGGAAGGACCCAAAGCAGGTATCGACTGCTCCATTCACTTTCCCGTCCATGTCAATATTCCACAAGGCAGTCAAATCCTTCTGAACTACAGTATCATCATCCAGAAACAAAATCTTATGCAAGTTTGGGTACATTTCCGGCAAGTAGAAACGAAGGTGATTCAGCATTGATAAGTACTTGGGGTTCTTATATTTCATATTGGTAACATCTTTAGTGGCATTCTCCGCCCCGTTATCAAAGTAAAATTTCCGTAATTTAGCAGATTTGAGCTGCTTGAGCACTGGTACATACAAGGGATTCAATAATTTGAAGTCATGCACTGATTTGATCTCAATATGAGCTCCGCCTTGTACAGGTCTCATCTTAAACCAAACCTTTGTCGCGGCTAGATTCATCCGATCTGTAACAATGTGAATAACATGCTTCCATGGTTCTGCAGCATTCTTTACAATTGAGTTCACCACCACAGAGATCGCAATCACATTATCAGAAAATATAGCATAATGGTATAAACTTGGGTCCTCAAGCTCAGGCTTGGGCTCATCATCAACATACTTTTCAGGATGGGCTATTCGCTCCTCCAAAAGTCGCATTGCGAGACAGTGCAAACTCTTGGGAGTAGATTTTGCCGCAATCATGCTGGTAAATGCTCCATTCTTCTTGGCCTTCAAAAGCAACTCATTGACAGCAAATATTGTATCCTTCAATTTTTGAATCTTTAATTGGTTATCGTAGGATTCTTTAGATTCTGCAATCAGTGACCTAGCAATCTTGACTTTATCCTTAACCTCCTTCTCCAACTGCCTCAAAACATCCTCATCCACTGGCCCATCAGATTCAAACAAAACAGTACGGTAGGTCTCTTTTAGTTGAAGATCAGAGAAATTCTTGGCCAACTCATCAAACATTTTAAGCTGCCTGGAGATTTCGAGCTTGAGCCTCCTTGCATACGAAGCGTAAGCATTCACCAGTGCAATGTGATTATTTGCCTGATTATATATCAAATCTAACCGAGTCTTCAGTGGATTGGACTGCAAAGCCAGAAAAGTTCGTTCACATAAGCATTCCCACTACTCTTCAATGCCTGATAATAGTTCAATTGAACCATCATCTACTTTAATTTCAAATCTAAATAAACTTCAATTTCTTATCCTGAACTACTACAATCAGTCTTCATAACTTTATAACCAATATATGCATCAACTCCAGGAAAATATTATTTTGACATCTCACGTTTATATTAAAATCTAAATTGGAATACTACAACCAAAAGTGCACAGGTTAACTAAAATTACCTCAATGAATCCAAAGCCTTTTATATGATCAAAGCAATTCATCAATAACCCCCGGGGGGGGGGGGTAACGTTTATTTTCAACTTTTTATTTTCCACAGAAAGTAATTTATTAATTTATCAAACTAATGCAAGCGACTCAAGAGCTTACAGAGTCGGTGTTGGAGGGATGCGAGGAGAAGAGAACGGAGAAAGTGGCGAGGAACAGGAGGGTGAACATGGCGGATATAAATACCCGGTAGCTGAAGAAATTACAGAGACCGGATCCGCCTCCAGGACCGATTCGCCCGCCTCTGGCTGCCATCGCCATAAGATTTCACCGGATAGATCTATATAAATCCCAGCGATTGAATATATGGCACACAAAAGTTCCACTTCCTGTTTATTTATTCCAAGTCTACTACAGAGTATATGCAATATGCAGTAACTAATATGTATGTCAGATCAGCTACAGATTCATAAGGGTGGGCTTTTATTCGTACTCCGTCACAGAGAGAGAGAGAGAGAGAGAGAGAGAGCTGACAGTGGAAGAAGAAAGAGCGACTTGTCAGTGGTTCGACCCACGTTGCGTCGGTGGGTCTTTTTTCCCCTGCATCAATCAAATGATGATTCACTTCAAGCGATCCAACCGGCGTTGCGTCGGTGGATTTTTTTTTTTTTTGATGTAGCCCGGGGGCTCATTGGCATTGTCTACCCTAACCTTTTATATTGTTACATTTTTCACCACCTTTAACCTTTAGAAACTGACATTTTAACCCTTAATCCTCACCTTTTTAGTTTTTTCTCTCTTTTGCTTTTTTATAATACTATTTTATACTAACTTTTTATGTTTTTTTTGTATTTTATTGCTTCCTAATGTCATCTAATATCTTGCCCAATCTTCTTTAATTTTAATTATATCATTGTTATATGAATTTAATATTTATATTTTTTTAGTTAAATTATGTAATTAAAAAAACTTTTAATATATAGATTCCGATGCTTAGTGGGGTTTTATTTGTTGTACTTTTTTATGTGTGTCTTTCCAATTATATGGATCTTTTTCACCCATTTGTGATTAGTGTCGTTTGATGTTATGCGATTACCGGCATGTACGTCTTACTTATTTTTCAATGTGATAATAAATGTAATATTTTCGATTATTTATTTAAAGTTTTATGTATAATAATTAATAAAGGAGAATATAATTGATTAGTTTTCAATAAATATTAGTTATTGAATATTAGGAAATATAGAAAATATGAAGTGGAAAATATGTGAAGTCTATTTTAGAGCTTTTGGGTTAGAGTAATCTTGTAAAATGGAGTTTGAAAAACTGTATTTTAGAGTTGTAAAATTGTAAAATAGAGTTTTTTTTTATTAGAGATGGCCTAATTAAAAAATTTAGCAGATTAAAAATGAATAAAAATATAATAATAATGTGATTTGGTTACTTGTTAATAAAGTCAAATTAAATAAAAACCAAAAAAAAATTCAATATGAAATTTTTCACACATATAAGTACTGTTAGGGTACACACATGTCCCACATAATTATATATATGAACTCCATATAGCTTCAGCCATATGACTACGTGTATTCATGTTGTGTGCATATATACAGCCACGTAAAATATTAAGTGTCATAATAATACTCATGTGAATGTTAGAAAATTATTGCTAATATTGATAAACTTCTTTATTTTTATTTACTTATTATTATTTATTACCTTTTATGTTAATTAAAATTTGAGGGTGTTATAGTCTATTTTAGTCAAAAAGGATAGACATTGCCCAAAAAGTGAAACTTGAGTGTCAAATTATTTATTTTTAAAGGTAAGCGACGAAAAACTCAAAAAGTTGGAAGGTTGAGGGTAGATGGTGCTAGGTAGCCCCTCTCTCGGTTGATTGGTTGTTAATTTCTTTCCTTTTTTTTCTTTTTACCTTTTCTCTTTTCATTTTCTTTCTTTTTTTTTCCCATTTATAGGGGAGGGAACAAAGATTATGAGAAGGATACGTGGGGTTTGAATCTTAGACCTTTTATTCAAGATTTAACACGCACAATTCGGTCATAATTGGTCGTTAATGTCGATTCTGTAAGTTTGCCAAAATGATACTCCGTCTATCACGATTTTATAGGATTGATTTCTTTTTCTTTTTTAATATTTCAAATATATAGACTTATTTCTAATTTAATGTGTTAGTATTTTTCTTTTACGAAAATGGCCTTGTGTAATATGCCTAGTAATAATTATTATTTTCATTAAGCTAAATAAAAGTATATTTATTTTTCTAATAACTTTTTTTAATCTTTATGAAAATAAAAAAAGTCTATATACAAGGGAATGAAGGGGTAATAATAAATAATAAAATTAGTTTACTCCGTTGATAGTGACTGGTGAGATAATGCTGCATTACCAGTCGACCGGCCCAAACCAAATATGAAATTTCACGTACACCCTTACCCCTCTCTCTCTCTCTCTCTCTCTCTCTCTCTCTCTCTCTCTCGTCCCGGCCCTATATCTTTTCTCAAATTCAATCTCTAAAAAACTGGACTGTTGGGAGATTCTGCCCTCCTCATTTTGCTAGCGGAGGAAGGGGATCCTATATTTCTTTTGCAACCTCTCGCACTTCTTCTATAAAGAAGCAAAAGTATAATGATAATTTTAACAGAAATTAATCATAGAAATTCAAATATTGGGGAAAAAGTGTTGGGGACGTAGCGTGATAATAAATAAAAGGTTGGGGGCACCAGACACTTAAACTGAAAGAAAGAATGTAGACAAAATTGTATAAAAATCAGAATGTTAGAAATTAATTGAAAATTACGTTTTAAAGTCTTAAGAATATAATGGTAATTTTAATAAAAGTTAACAATAAAAATCTAAAGGTTGGGGAACACGACAATAAATAAAGGAATAATATTATTGATCACCATCTTATATTTGTTGTCATTAAATGATATAAGTATAAATAAACTCGATTTTTTTCACCCATACGTTGCATGGGTAGAGTTATAGTGTACACTCATATCAAAATTGACAAGTGAGTGTAGACGTCATGTCATAAATAAAGTATAATATACAAATTGCATTATATAACCTTACGAATTGATATAGAAATTATAATTCACTATAGGATAGTTGTAATAATTCTAAACACGTCGTACAAGTTCACACGTTCAATCTATATAAAGTTGTAACAATCATCAGTTAGATAATTAGGGATGACAATTTAACACAACGACCTATAAATCCGTCGAGACTTATCCCTAATAGCATTGACCCACCACAGGTATGGGGCAACATTGTCAGCCCATCGTGAGTCCAGGACAGGGCGGCGAGTAGGTTCGGTTGGACCCAGGCCCACAGACCTGTGACGCACCAAGTATTTTCATTTTTTTATTTTTAATAAATTTAAATCTTAATATGCGTAGAAATTATTAGAGATGAAAATTTGACCAATTGACCCATAAATATGTGACAATTTATTTTTATTTTTTTAAAAAGATTTTTCTATCGAATTGAAAGAATCATGTTCTTATATTTGTTACTGTTGGGAACTTTAAAATTCTAAATAATGGTTTTATTTTATTCTACGCACATCAATTAATAATGTGTTGTACATAATTAATTGAAAAGGGAAAAAATTCACGAGTCCTTTTGTGAGTTATGGTGGCATTTCATCCCACCCATGACCCTATATATCTTGATCTGCCCTATGAATTTGTAGGTGTGGGGCGGCTCGGAGTGACTTCAATACTCGAGCACTGGTCCATGGTATGGCTAACCCGGCCCATTGCCATCACTACAAATAGTCATATCACAATCAACTATTGCAACTATGAGTTTAGGCTCTCAATCGTGCGTTGTAGGGAAGAATGATTTTCAAAAAAGTACAATAACAATGAATAATAAAATATTAAACAGAGACATATTATCGGATTTGCATAACAAAAACAATAAATATACAGTTTGGATTTAATATTTGACGGGTTAAATTACTATTTTATTAATACTATATTGATAGTTACCTACTCGATTAATAATTTATTATATTTCATTTTTAAATAATCTAACTCATTTCATATTATTAGTTAACAGATTAATAATACGTATCAGGTATGTACGTACCTATACCCACTCGATATCCGTTCAGATTAAAATTTTCATATACATAAAAAAGTACCCTCTTAACGATCACTTTTTATGAGTAAAATTCAAAATTGATAACTATAATTAAAATATTAAATAGCGATATATTTGTAAAAAAATGTGAGTTATACTTTTTAATATAAAGAGAAACCATGTATATGTGACATCCTAAAAAAGAAAATAAGATCAGATAATCGAAATTGAAGTAGTAATTTTTTTGTTCAGTTCTTTTTCTTCTTGTGGATTTCAGGTCTCTTTAATATATAGGTGTGGGGCGGCTCGGAGTGACTTCAATGCTTGAGCATTGGTCCATGGTATGGCTAACCTGGCCCATTGCCATCCCTACAAATAGTCATATCACAATCAACTATTGCAACTATGAGTTTTGGCCCTCAATCGTGCGTTGTAGGGAAGAATGATTTTCAAAAAAGTACAATAAAAATGAATAATAAAATTTAGAAAGAGACATATTATCGGATTTGTATAATAAAAAAATAAATATACATTTTGGATTTAATATTTGACGTGTTAAATTACTATTTTATTAATACTACATTAATAGTTATCTACTCGATTAATATTTTACTATATTTCACTTTTAAATCATCTAACTCATTTCATATTATTAGTTAACAGACTAATAATACGTATCAGGTATGTACGTACCTGTACCCACTCGATATCCGTTCAGATTAAAATTTTCATACACATAAGAAAGTACTCTCCTGACGATCACTTTTTATGAGTAAAATTTAAAATTGATAACTATAATTAAAATATTAAATAGCGATATATTTGTAAAGAAATATGAGTTAGACTTTCTAACATAAAGAGAAACCATATATATATGTGACATCTTAAAAAAGAAAATAAGATGAGATAATCAAAATTGAAGGAGTAATTTTTCTGTGCAGTTCTTTTTCTTCTTGTGAATTTCATGTCTCTTTATTTCCAAAATTTTAGCTAAATTCATTGTTATTTTCGTCAAATTAAAACATCAATAAATTAATATTCAACTTGTACGTTGCATTGGAAGATATATTCTCAATGTTTCATATAAAAAAATTCATTACATAAATTGCGGCAAATAATGAGTAGTCATAATAATAATTAAATCAAATGAAATAACTACATGATGAATTTAATTGATATTATGAGGTCTTCACATCTATGGAGAAAAATGATTAAGAAAATAAATTATTTACATTCTCTATCACTAATCGTTGCAACATAAATGATATAAAAATAAAGATAAAAAAATAGTCACAAAAATTTTCAAGTTAGATCATAGATGTCAAGAAAATAAAATTTAACCATACATTATGACAAAATTACATTATGTGTCTTTAACTATTGGTGTCATCCAAATAAATAGATTTTTATTGCACAAAAAATAGAATAAATTTGTTGATTTGCTTCAAATTATTTTGAACTAAGTTTCCATTTGTAATATATAAGTTATTTTGGAATAGGGTTTCCACGTTATTCTGAAATAAATTTTGATTTCCATATTATCAAGAACTCTGAGAAGGAAATTTTAAAAATAAAACAAATATAAATAATAAATAAATAGACATAATATCAAACAATTAGTTTATAATGCCTTCATTTTTAAATAATTCAGTAGTAAAAAGAATAATTTTGAAAAATACTAATCCATAAGAAATTGAATAGTTACTCGCCGTCCAATTTACATCAATACCGGATAATAAAAAATTATAAAAATCATAATTATATATAAATGCTAAAAAATTAGAAATGAGCAAACTAAAATAAAAAAGATTTAAAAAACTACAAACTAATATAAATTATTGAAAACTCTTGATTAATATCAAAATAAGAAAACTTTAAATTTTAAAACTCGAAAATGAGGCTTATAAATTTACAAAAAAAATTTTATTTCATTTTAATGTAGGTGTTCCTTTTTTTACATTATCTAAATTACAAAGTTAGCTTTGTATTGATAGAACTTGTATATTGACAAAACTACATTAATTTTAAATTGTTTTATAAGAAACTCGATCATAGGAGATCAACACTGACTGAGTTTTAATTTCTTTAATAAAAAAATAGTTTTTTCTTAATTTACAGATTTAGAGTTTTATACATGGCAAGCAGCAATGTAAAATTTTTGTAGACAATAATTTAAAATAGTTTATCAAATTGGAATAACAGCAAAAAATAATACTTAAAATGTAATGCCCCTTGTCATATAACAACCCCGTCACGATGCACAAATATATATAATAACTACACATGTACAATACATAAAAGTGTTACAAAAACTATCATGATTTTGAGAAAATTTAATTTAACTTTATGATTTTCATACAATCTGCGACGTAAAATAATAATAAATAATAATAGTTTAAGTAGTAATAATATAAAAGTGATATTTTTGAGGTTTAGTTTCAAAAGATTCAAGAATTCTAAGAAAAGAAAATTTAAAAATTATATGAAAATACAATTTTGTAATTTTAGAAGGGGAGGAATTATAGAATGAATTTTAAAAATTATGGGAATATTGAATATTGAAGGGATAAGGGAAAAAATAAGAAAGTATAGTAATTATCAGGAAATGTGCACCTTTAAAGGTAAAGAATAATTTTATAATTATTTTAATAATATTTTAACAATACGCCTTTGAGACAATTTATGTTAATAGATAGCGCGTTAGTTTCATTCACACATTATGACAATTATTATACTTTTACAAATTAAATAAATAAAATAATTTGGTTTCCATATGTTCAAGGAGTATAAGAAAGGAAAAAAATATATGGCAGTATAATAGTTCAAGGGAAATGTACGTCTTTAAGGGCAATTTATGTTAATTGATGGAGTATTAGTTTCATTCACTCATTATGGGAATTACTATACTTTCATATATTAAATAAATAAAAGAAAAATAATAAAATCAATTGGGACACGATCTGTAGAGACAGTAATCCAGGTCAAATTATTGTGCGACATCAAGAAAACGAGGCCCAAATTAATGTGCAATGTCATGATGAGGTAAGCAAAATTATAGGCGGAAAAATTACAATTGAGAATCCAAATCTAACTAAAACTCTTATATTATATATTATATGAAATGATATGATTTGAGAACATTTAATTTATTAAATTAAACTTATCATTTAATATCATCTAATAATAATTTTCATTATCAATGGTGATGAAAAGCATTAATCTGAATTAAAAATTATGGCCCTATATGGGGAATAATGTTAAGAATTAAAGCAAATTCTTCGATTATGCCCACATAATTATTGTTTAAAGAATTTAATTGAGATAAGAAAAAATAAAGACAAAATTAAAAGACTGTCAAAACTTTTTATTTTATGGTTAAAGTCACTATAACTATATAAAATTTCACTTATCATCCCACAACCTCCAACTATTATAAGAAATATACCCTAAGTTTTATAGTACTTAATTTTATACTCTTTAAACAACCCTAAAAAAATTACAAGAAAAACTAAAAAGACGTCAAGCTCGCTAATTTTTTCCCAAAAACGTATAGAAGTCGAGGAAGACAAGACGCTACGAACCACCTTTGTTTGTTATCCACCGCCTACAATTTTTCTACAAAACCAATATGGATTTTGATAATGTATCATGTGCCTACATGGAAGGCCTAATCAGCCAAACTTGTGGGTTCAATTAAAAATTTTGAAGACCAAAGAACGCACCTGCCTCTTTCCATCTGCCTCAAATTTCAAAACCAACATCCGGCCTCCACCCCAATCGGCAGCAGCAAACATACCCCAACTCTCCTCCAGCCGCTGCTTTACATTGTCGTCGCCACGACCAAAAGCAATCAGAACCAACCTATCCCTTTCCATCTGCCTCAAACTTCAAAACCACCATCTGGCATCTGGCCTCCACCCCCAACTCTTCTCAGGCCGCCGCTTCACGTTGTCGTCGCCAGCGCCGTGAAAGATTGCACCCATCTCTTCTTTCATTATTATTACAAACTAATTACAATCTTTCTTCTGTGTTCTGAAATATATTTGGGGACTGTGGGTTTTGGGTTTGAGTTTCCACAAATTGGGGAAGATGGGTACGGGGTTTGTTAAGCCCGTTTTCTGGTTCCGGTGGGGTGCGGCAGCGCCGGAAAGGAGCTTGGGTGGGATGGATAGAGTTCACTCTTTGCAGAAATTTTTTGAGGGTGGGTGATTGGAACGTCAGTTTAGGGAAGGAGAAGGTGGGTGGGCTGGGGGTGTGTGTGGCCTTTTTTCCCCCCAAAACTTAACTCCGGGTCTTCACCATCCATCTAAGCAAATGGGTACATTATGAAAATCCAATGAGGGTTTTGTAAAAGGACTCCCACCGCCTATGATCTTTGAAAACAAAAAGCCCAAGCCCATTGCTAATGTTTTAAGCACGTGTCAGCAAAAGATTCATGGGAATTGGAGCTGACACGGTTTCTTTACGCATTCAAAGGCACGTGATTTTGTTTCCAATTTTCTCATATCAATAAAAGTGTTTGGCAACTGATATTTTAATCTATTTTGATTATAATTTGTCACGTTGTATTATTTTATATGTGTCATGTAAAAATCAAGTTGTAATTTTTTATTTTTTTATAAAAACCAACTAATAAAATAATATCACACAGTACATTATAATCTAAATTATAAATTAAAGAGTTGCCAAATACTTTGAATATTAGTTACTTATGACAATTACCTAGCAAATAAAACACGTTGTGAGAAAATTGAAAAGTCGTATACGAGTGAAAATTACCCGAAAATAATCACACCCTATCGACATCATCTCCAAGTTTACATTTGCCTTTGGAGATGCTTTGAATTTGGAAAGGATCATGAATAGCATTATTCTTTGGAAAGTCATACCCATTATTTGAACAAGGTTTATATTAAAGTGCAGTTTAATGAGCTTGTTGGAGATGCGGGAACCAGTAAATCATAGGCCGGCATTTCGGTAAGCCTTAAGCCCTGTGCGTGCAAAATTCTATACTGGGTAATGAGTTCTTTTTTAATCTGCAGACCATATTTTCCCCTTTTCTCTCTCTTTTTCTTTTTCCGGTTGGATTATGATCCTAACTGTTATTGATCACATCAACAATTGTTTGTTTATAATTGATAAAAAATAGAGACATTACTGAAGCAAAAATAGCAGTATTGACGTGGTTGTGCGCTTAGTGCAATTCTTTCCTAGAATTTCTAGTACTCTAGCTTTTATTTGCAGTGTAAAGTGCTTACTCGAATTTTCTAGGAATGAGAAACAATCGGAGAATTTGAAGAAATTTTGGTGTCATTATTACTTTTTGATCGCTGACTTTTCAAATTGGACCTATGACACTCATATTTCAAGTAAGTTTAAGCGTGATCATTTTTGAAAAAGAAAAGACAAAGAAATTCATTTCCCTGTCTCTGGTGTTGTGTTTACGGCAGTATCATGTTTTCTTTTCTGAATATGGGAACCTCTGAAGGATGAAAATGAGAAGACATGATGAAGTTCATCCACTGGAAACCATGGTGAAATGAACTAAGGATAACATTATTGCAGATGTCAAAGGGGGAGACCCACATAAACTATGTTCCCTTGCCACCCAGAAATGAATAGTTGATCAATTGTAAGCTCAGTGCCTTTGCTCGTCTGGTCCCCAGTTGCCACAGAACATATTTTAACTAAAAATGGCAGTAATTGCTCTAATAATTGACTCTGTAATTGCATTTTGTTCTCTCTTTTGGGGTTTACCTGGAAGAAACAATACTTTCCACATCTAGTAGTATCCCATAAATGTAATAAATTCTCACTCTTTCCTGTTTCGCACTTGCTCTTTATATATTTGATAGGCAATTTGGCATCATAGCCTAGCTTGGTATATGATTGCATAAATGGAATTTAACTCAACTCTTGGTGAATGCTGGCTTCTATTTTTGGGGAATTCATCTCTAGAACCCCTATCTTTTAAATATTTGATACCATAAACAAAGACTTCAACTCACAGAAACAAGCTGAAATATGATACTTCTTATTGATAGCTCCAACAAAAGAAGAGATGGGGAAGGAAAACAAAATTCACAGCTGCCTTCATCTCAACAAGGAAAATTTTTAGATTTCAAGAACGGCAGGTTTAATATATATTTTAGTTTTTAAGGCAAGTCGTTGTAGGAATCATCAAGATCTCTCAAGCTAGGAAAGGGACTACTGAGCTGCATGCTGGTAAGCATTTGCCGAAGCTCTGAAGCCTCTTCTTTGAGTTGAGAATTTTCCTGGCGTACACGATCATGGTTCTCTGTGACGTGGTTCAGTGTGTCCATGAGTTGTCGATTCTCATTCCTAAGCCAAACCACTTGTGACCATAGCTCGTCCAAGTGCTTTTGTTTGCGCATACGTGATCTTCTAGCAGATTCTCGGTTAGAAATCATTCTTCTTTGCTTCCTCTCGTTTATAATACTTAACTGTTGCTCGTCGGCTTCATCAGAAGTTGAGTTGCTGCTGAAACATGTTGATTGTGAATTGAATTCTTGAAATTGGGGCATCATCTGAAACTGATATAAAGATTTTGAAAATCTGTTAAACTGGTATCCTGCCATGTTGCTATCAGTCATCCCAAAATGGGTAGGGTACTGAGTTGGGTTTGAAGGAAGTAGGCAATGAATTCCTGTAACCTCACTGGATTGCATTTTTTGGTGGATGTATACAACTTCAGGGGATATTTTTAGGTGTTCAGAAGTTGGTGGAAGGCGAAGAGAAACTTGAGAATGAGGCCAATTTATAGTATTGAAAGAGGTATTGTGGCCCCATATTATATCACTGATGAGTTACAATAGAGGTCCTCAAAGATGAGACCATGATGCCTAACACATGTACGCACTTATGTAGGATCAAAACTCTGTATATATTTAGATCTGTCTTGTGTCCATGATATCTAATGGTTACATGTATACATGTTTGCCATGAAACATGAATACATAATCTAGTCCAATCTATTAGTTCTTTTGTGGATAATCTTTCTAAAATGCAAAACAAAAATGCTTACATAAGAGAGAAAACGACGGGTTATTGTGGAGGGGATGTAATAATTCAATGTGGTAATGTTTACGAAGAAAATGGCAATGTAAAAATGTTTTCTACGATGTGTTGGTCCTAGCCATCAATTTCTAGTGACGTACAGGAATCGGAGAAAGGGCAGGTAATTTCGGCTGGCCAAGGGAATTCTTTTTCTATAAGTGGAAATATTGTGTGAAGAAATAAGTGACTCAACCACCACTTTTATGGTTTCTTCTTAGATTATCACATACCCTTTATTTTGATCATGTCAACATATTTGGATAATATGTTGACTTTTTTTCATAATTTTCAAAATAGTATCTGCAGTTTCCATGTTCAGTCTCACAGTAAATGAACTCTTGACTGCACTTGTGCCATGAATTTGGTATATACTGAGCCACCAAATAATTTCATGCCCTTGATTTGTGTGGCAATGTAGATTGAATACTGCTGGACGTATGAGAATCGAAGCTAAAATGTAATAATCTTGTCAATTGTACCATCTAGTATGACTGGTGCTCCATACAAATCAAAGATGTGGTACACTTTGGTGGGGGAAGAAAACGGCCTTTGGTAAAGTCATATAGTTCACTTCTACGAGGACCAGGCTAAGATTAACGTCACAAATTACCCATTTTTATGCGGTTTGTAAAGGTATTGTATGGTTGGTGGGGGGGACTGGAAGGTGGTAAGAGATGGATGTACATTGAAATTCATTCTTCCCACTAATCAAAAGAAACTTATAATGCATCTAAAAATCATAATCCCTTATAGACTCCTTACAAATTGAGTGGCCAAAATGGCCTATTCTATCATTAGACAGATTTTGACTACTCTTTCTTTTCTTGTCTTGATCTACTTTATTTTTCCTTCTTCCTTTGGTACTTTCTCTTTTCTTACAGAGTGCTTGGTATAGCTGAATACATGGGTCAGTGCACATTTTAGTCAACTGTACTTGTATTGCATACTTTTATAATTACCAATTTTCTCCACATCTGATTTTGGTTTCTACATCATTAACTATTGCCATCGTTTCATTATTGTTAATGCTTGTCCATCCTTATCATTTCTGCCTACTTTTGCTGCATTTAGAAATGATAATGGACTTAAGTATTTCATCATGCATTACTCGCACTCAAAAACTAAGGACTAACGGATAGAAATTCTATGCGGAAAGCAGAATATCCTTATCAGCATTTGGTTAGTAGATTACGGCTAGTTCACTTATCTGTATTCTGATGCAATGCTTGCTGCAGAAATGGAATAAATTCACTATATATGTTGTCTAATTTTCAGGTTGAAGGGCTTTCAAGAATTTGAACCACTAAATGGGTATAGTTGAAAAGTTTTTGTCCCAAGTACCAGCCAAATTTGATCTGGGAGCAGTACGCATCTCAGCAATGATATACAGGCTATAAAATTAGAGCATGCTTTGTTGAAAGGGAGGAAAAAGGATGTGTTATGAACAAGTTGGTTCCCCTTCCACTACAAATAATTTATTGCTATAGCGTTTCTTTTCTTAGTGAGTTTTGGATTGGAGATATTAAATTATGGTATGACTTGAATGCAAGACCTGCGTATTCACATTCACAACTCTTAGATCATGAAACGGCTAATCTACTAGTGCAGATGGGTTTCAAGTTCGGGTTAAGCATAAATTAGTAACATGTATAAATAACGAGAGTTTTTAAAGAAACCGAGAGAAGGAAAAGAGGAAATTGGCCAAAGGAAATTTCTTTTGATGTGAGAAATGATTAAATATATATTACCCACTTGAGGCACAACCCCATGTCACCAGATCTTATCTTTCTGAAATCATGCTCCATTTTGGCACCTTTCCCATTGTAACCCTAACTTTTTAAATCATTGTGGTGAAAAAGCAATCCACTACATATTTGAAGGACCATTTGTGATAATTAAGACCATGTCCAACGAATCTATCCAATAGGAAGCAGGGTCCCAAACTAACGGCTAGGGTATTGCACAGAGGGTACTGGATTTAACACCCTCTTTTAGTACTAAGCAAACAATTTCTCCACAAGGTTGGCTGACTGAAAAAAGTGTAGGCGCATGGCAATAATTTCCCTGGCCGGGCCCCGAGTAACAAGCCCTTGTGGGTGCGGGTGCATCCACCCTCTCAGTATTGCTAGAGTACCATTTAAAATTGAAGAGTCTGTCATCTACATAAATCATTTTCATCATTCTAATTATGACATGTCTATAACTCTTTTGGCTTATAGGTTCTGCCTTTTGTGGAAGTCACTTTAGATGAACTTCATTTGGAAGATTATCAAATAGTTTCTGAATTTCAGAAGTTGCTTTTAGATTTTCAAAAATCCTCCCAAACAAGCTATTAAAGTAGACAATTACAATTTACAACAAACCATGTTGGTTTCCGACTATATGTCATCCTTTAATATGTTATGCTGATATTGAATTATTTTCAGAAATATTGTAGGAAACAGATTGTTTGATTGATTTAGGGTCTGTAAATAATTGAGTAAAGAAACTTTATTCAGGTGCCCTAATACATGATCGCATTCTCTATTTTGTGGTACTGTCAATTGTTACCACATGCAAGCCATTCTTGCACCCCACTCAAGTAACCTTCACAAAGTTTTTTCTTTCATGGTAGTAAGTGAAGCAAATGATTTTCCATATAGCAATCATGTGTGTAGCCAATCAAATTGTCTCAACTTGTTGAAGTACATGGAATTTTTCTTTCTTATATCAGTAAAGATAAAAAGAATAGGAAACTAGTTTAGTTTGTGCACTAATTTTCTTTAGTAAGAAAACAACACCATTGTGCTAACCATATTGAGGATATATTCTCTCTTGTGCATAATGAGGTCAAGTGATGTTCCAAAAATTGGTTAGGAATGGATAAGTACTTCATCTTCCTAGCTACTAAATTCTCCACTTTTACTTCAAAAAAATTTATAATATAAGTAGCATTATTAATTTTCCCGATACTATATTAATAACTATGTTTGTTCGATGTTTCAAAAACAAAATATCAAGAATTAATAAAATGCAAAGTGGGTGGTTCATTTGAATAATTACAACAATTTTGGACACATTGAAACAATGGCTTACGTACTTGTAAGTTCTTGATCCACTAAGATTGTGGATAGAAAAGGTGTTGGGTTATTTAAAGCAAAAGGGTACTGCTTTTATTCACCATTTTTGGTATAAACAAAACATTTTGGTAAATTTTATCCATCTTGCTGCAGTTGGAAATTACGATCATCTTTTTTGATGAAGGAAATGATGATTTTCAATACGTGTCGACTTGTAACTTCATAAATTCTTGAACTTCTTGTAAATATCATTCATGCCGATGCATTTTGTAAAAGCTACCATCCATTGTAGATTTGGACCATGTGGTTAATATTAGTTCATCTAGATGGCACTTGTTGAAGGAAAGACTAGAAAGAATTTGATCATTGGCCCCAATCTATCACTCATATAGCAATCTCTATTGAAATTTCATTCAACTTCCCTGAAAATATGTTTTGCTTCTGTGTGTTTTAGGCATTTTGATCAATTCATATGACAAAATCCGTAATCATAAACAAATAATG
Organism: Nyctanthes arbor-tristis; assembly: GCA_963692815.1. NCBI lineage: Eukaryota > Viridiplantae > Streptophyta > Magnoliopsida > Lamiales > Oleaceae > Nyctanthes > Nyctanthes arbor-tristis. The sequence continues at coordinate 30,846 of CAVNYN010146114.1, forward strand.
CTACTCATTCAGTTAAAATGACAGTGTATTATTGTCAATAAATGATAAGTCTAGTTAAGTATAAAAAAATTTAATTCATCTAACACTAGTTAAACCCGATGATACTCACCCGTGATGACAAGTAATAAGCTATGACATGTGACGATTAAGCGATAATTTAATAGAGGTTTCGATCATTAAAGTCATTAGATATAGAGCTAGTATAATTAGGAAAAGCTGGTGAGGACCAACTTGTTTCTTCTTAAACTTTTGATGCTAATTGCTACGTGAATACTAAATTAGGGCCCGATACCATAAATTCCCATCTTTCATCAACGGAGCTTTCTGGGGAAGTAATATCACTAGCTATCTTCTTAGTAAGCGAGGAACTTTGCTGCAAAGTGACATCAAATATATTGACGCAACCTTCTTTAAATCTATTATTATTATTATTATTATTATTATTATTATTATTATTATTATTATTATTATTATAGCTATTGAAAATCAAAATTTAATATGTCCAAATACTCAAAAATCAATACACTCGTACTAGTTTCTCTAAATTTTCACGTCTTGCGGCAAATCCAAACTCTTGATTTCATGCAATTAGGTAAAGGTGCTTCTTGCTTCTTAGGAATAAAATGCATTTTGTATGGTCATTTTCACAATTGGCCAAGTTGCATTAAGGACAAATCTTTTACAATAACAATATTTTCGAATTAACAATATTTTACGCCAAAAATTATTAGATAAATCATCATAAATCAATAATAATTGTTAGAACGACTATTCGTCAACGTGGGATTTGAATGAAAATGAGTGATTAGCAGCAAAAGGACTGATGGAATGGTCTACCTAAAGGAAGTAATTGTAGTAAATTTATTCAAACTCAAGAAGTGACAATATGCACCCTTTCCTGTAGACATTGTTAATCTTAGGAGTGCTTTTATGTTTATTTGTATACCTTTTCTTTTTCTGTATTCATCACGCTTAAAGATACTGGAAATTGTCACTTCAATAATATTTCTTGACGTGATAAGAATCAAATCATTTTACACATGGAAATCACGAAGTATCTTTAGCAAGACTACTATTGCAACCCGCAATCGCAGTCAGACCTTACGACAAAAATGCACAAAATGAGTGAATAATATGTTATGACTGAGAGCCGAGAGTTTTAAATCACACTTTAATTATCAGCTGTAAATTCTACACTTAAACTCTCGACTCTCACAACTAATGGCTGGTACGTTTTCCGTTTTTGTTGTTTTAAGATGGAAATTTCAACCTTGAGGGCATTGATGATAAAGAAGAGAGCGATAGAAAAATTTTGACGGTTGGAAGTGAAAAGGAGCCATGCAAGTGTCAAGATGAAGACGATGACTTGAATGCGTAAAGAAAAAAAAAAAAAAAAAGCTAGTCAAGATTGAGGCAGAGATCTAAACAAGGCATCAAATACGATTATGAAGTGTGCCAACTGCCAAGTTTACCGAAGACGTTCAGAGCAGTATGGGGGGAGAGTTTGAGGGGGGGGGGGGGGAAGAGAAAGAGAGGTTTGGGCATTTTACACAGATTTCAAGTCCTTGAACCTCAGGCCACCTCCAACTAAAAAACTCTATTTTGTAGTTTTA
>CAVNYN010146171.1:10309-21367 GCA_963692815.1 Nyctanthes arbor-tristis
CCCCCCCCCCCCCCCCCCCCCCCCCCCCCCCCCCCCCCCCCCCCCCCCCCCCCCCCCCCCCCCCCCCCCCCCCCCCCCCCCCCCCAATTTTTTGTTATAATTTCAGAATTCCAAGTTAAGCAGTATGCCTATGATTGTGCTCTAAAAGGGTGAACCTGGTCTCCTTCTTGTTTGTTCATTTATTATTTATCAGTTTGTTTTCTTCTTTCTTAGAGTATTTGAAAGTTTGCCTTTTGTTGAATTGATTGTTTCCCTTTTGTTTGAAAGTTTGTTCTTTGTTAGTTTTATCAAATATTTTCAGAACTTCTGCATAAAAAGAATGTGCTGACAGTTCCTGATAATTCTTTTTCTTTTGAATGATTTCATAGCTTGTTGATGGATGCTGGTGACAAGAAATTTGGAATATAGAATCCTATGGTCAGAACCACCAGCGGCAATCAGTATACTAGTAATACTTTCCTAATACTTTGAGTTGTATAAATAGAGGAGATAATTCACTTGCAAGATAGTTTTTCATAACATAATTTTCTACTCCCATTTTTTGCAATATATCATGCGTCTTCATGTGTATATTGGCAGGTGATTTCTGAACTCGAGAGGATTAAGTTAAGTATTCCTGCAATTATCTTCTCTTCAAAGTGGATTCCGGCTAGAAGTGTTGTAGATACAGATAATTTTGTGTGCGTGGCATGAATCGGTCAACATCAGTGGCTCAGATTATGATGGAAAACAGGTCGGGAGATGGAGAAGGAGAGGGACAAAGAGGAGGAGAAGGGAAAAGGAGTGCAAGTCAGACAATGAAAGTTCAAGAAAAGAGGTTGTGGGGGGAATGGAAAGAAACAGGAGATCATGTGAAGAAAGGCGTGAAAGGAGGGGAACAAGGAAAAGAGAGGAAGAGAGAATTTGTATATTAGGCCATTCAAATTGGAATAATGAAATAAATCGACAAAAACAATAGCGTTATAATATCAGAGAATGACTTGGGATGCACTGAGAAAGTATCAATGGGTTGGTGAACAAAGTAAATGCAACAAACATTAAGAATATCATCCATGAGTTGTTTACTGAGAACCTGATACATGGGAGAGCTCTATTATTTACTTCATGTATAAGTCACAGATGGCTTCACCAGGATTCACGAATGTATTTGCAGCCTTGGTTGCTGTGGTTAATACTAAGTTGCCAGAAGTTGGAGCTCTCTTACCGGGGAGGATCACTTTGATGCATCAGAAGGCTTACAAGTGAAATCATAAATCTCAACTACTTGTGACAGCCAAATTTGTTGCCGATCTTGAACCAGCAAGAAATACACGAGCTGTTTGCTCTTGAGCTGCTAACATCTTTACTGGAGAATCCCACAGATGGCAGTGTTGAAGTAGTAGTTGAATTTGTTACAGAATGTTAATCCATGCTTCAGGACCTCACTCCTCGAGGCAGTGATTTCTTGGAATTCTTCATGAAGGTGAAATGGATATAAGGGCCCTGCTCTCAATTGGAAAACTATTCGCATTTCATAAAGCAAAGTTTCAGGGATATCCAGCTGTTCATCCAGAGTTGGATCTAGTGGAGCAGGAAGACCAGTTTAACACACAATGTTTCACTTTTAGATGAGATTGATTCTGAGTTTTCTTTACGTTTTTATAAGCCGGATCCCCAATTCCACGAGAATGAGAAGTGATACGAAGAAGTCAAGAAGCAAATACTAGGTGAAGAATCTAAAGCCAAAGCACATTCAGAAGAAGAGCCAAAGTCAATAAGTGAAGAATCTGAGACACTGGAATTTGGGAGAGATGATAAGGCCCCGAAGATAAGGGAAGAATAAAAAATATCTCACTAAATGTGCAATTATTTTAAATACTCGATCAATCAATAAATACACATCAACTAAGTTATGTTTCTCCCATCCGGATCTATACATTTCTATATATATATATATATATATATTGCCCCATTAATTGTTTAAAAGTAGTTCTAATATATATGCAGTTGATATATCAAATTTGGTCCCCCCCCCCCCCGGCGGAGAGATACCAAATAGTGTACGGATTTTGACTTGAGGGGTTAAAAACCTATAAGTTTGGGAACTCCCGTTAGAAGTTATGTCATATCATATATCTTGTCAGGTAGAGTCAATATATCTCATGCAATGCAGGATTAGTGGATATCTTGTCATATGGTAGTTCCACTAATGTATTATTGCGTTTATACTCCACGACTGGATTGACAGTATGAATTAATTTTCAAATTTTCATGGGTTGCTGCCATTGATGAACATAAATTTGTGCTTGAGTTGAGACAAAGAAATTTGGGAGAGAAATAAAAAATATCTCACCAGTCGATGTGCAATTATTTTAAACACTTGTTCAATTAATTAATAAATAAACCTCAATTAAGTTATGTTTCTCCGTTCCGAATCTATACTTTTCTATATATATATATATATATATATATATATATATCGTCTCATTAGTTAATTGTTTAAAAGTAGTTCTAACGTATACGCAGTTGATGTACCAAATTTGGGTCGAGAAATACCAAATAGTGTATGAATTTTGAGGGGTTAAAACCTATAATTTTGGAAACTCCCATTAAAGTTACGTCATATATCGAGTTAGATAAAGCCAATACATCTCACGATAAAAGTGGATATCTTGTCATATGGTAGTTCCACTAATGTGTTACTGCGTTTGTATTCCACTCATTCACAATGCTTCATTGTCATTGTGTTTTTTATAAACATTCTTGAATACTACCTTAGAATACACATGTGATCAAAATTTGGAAAAGTATAAATAATTTCACTATATAGCCCGTTTAAGGAAAAAGCCATTTGACGGTGTTGCATTTCTTCATTTTTCCTCTTATATATACTACATGTCTATATATCTATATTGGTGTGATAATAAAGTAGAATACGGTCCATCCAATAACACCCATCCAAGGACGAAAAGATGCAAGCTCATGGGTTACGGCATTGCCTTCTTAGGGAATAAGTAACGAGCGCCAAAACTTGTTTTAGCAATCAAATTAAATGCACCCACTACAACATAATAGACCCAACAAAAAAAAAGGGAATGCACGTCGATTTATTCAAAAAGCGACGCGCAAAGAAAAGACGGTGGCATTTTTGAAGATTTCGGCAAATCAATACACGTTGGTTTTAACTAGAGACCGACGTATATTGACTTTAGATGTTTGTCGCAGTTGATTCTTCGGTCCCTAAACAGTACATGTTGGTTCCTTGAGGAACCGAGGAACTGACGTGTATTGTTTGTTTATAGGCATCGGTTTCTCGAGGAACCGTTGCCTATAAGCAAACAATACGCGTCACCAACCAATTTAAAGCACAAGGTAGCATCTCGTAATCCCTAACCCTGAATACACGTCATTAACTCGTGAAATTTTTGAAGAAACGAAAATATTGTCATGCACTCATGTTTTGAAAGTTTTTCCACATATCTTGCCTTCACTAGTATGGAAACATACGTTAAAACTAAAATGACAAAAAGAGGAAAATGGGTTATTAGAGCTAAAAACATGGTCTGTCAGTGTCAACCAACTTATGGCATTGTTTCACTTGGGCACTCAAGCTTCCTTTCCAAATTCACCATGAATTTCATTCTTTCGAGCTAGGTACTCCATCTAAATGTATTTGCCAAACTAACATGGGAACAAGTTGCAAAAAATTTTTTACCATCCAATTGGCTAAAATATTTTTGAAAATCTTCCCTTTTTTCCCGTCCTTTTTTTAAACCTCTTTGGCTAGAATACATAAGGATCACAATCCCTAATTAATTGAAAAAAGGGAAATATTAATCTACAATTTATCAAACATGTAAGAAAAAAGTCTAAAACGACCTAACTTAAAACAGTTTTGGAGGGGAAATGCGGTAAAAGGTACCGCAAACTTTTAATTCCTTCTATAAATAAAATATATATATATATATTGTATATATATTCTTAACATAAAGGCGTTAGTTCTACTTGAAACCGAAGCATTTATGTTAAGAATACCCGTCGGTTCCATACAAAACCGATTTACACAATCTTTTCAAAATTGCCACCGTCTACTATTACGCATCTTTTTTTGACAAACCGACGTGTATTTTACTCTCTGTTTTTGTCAATTCTGTAGTATTAGGTTCCATTAGGAATGAATTTGTAAGCAAATAAAGGAACATCTACTTCCAAACAGCACCCCAATGACCCAACGACATTTCTATGGATGGTTTTGGAGAGCATGACAAATTAACAATCTCATTAATGAATTGTTCCACTTGGTGTTTATTTGCTAGCCTTGATTTCTTCACAGCTACAACTCTTCCTTTGGATTAATACTTTTATGGACTATCCCTTGACCATCTTGTACCGTGTATTCAATGTTCATTGAAGTGGTTAGTGGCTTTCTCTAGTTCCTTTACAGTGAATAATTGTATTCTTTCTTCTATGTTATCGTGCGTGGACATGTGTTGTTGTAGCAATAGTCCACCATTTTTTTTAAGAATGTTTTCATGCGTTGTCTATCTTTTGTCCTCTTAAGGAATTTGTACACCCAGAGGCACGTAAATAGTAGTATTCCCATTCCAATGCCCAAGCCCACTCTTGAAAATGTCAACATATATGGAGAAAGATTCTTGAAGATAAGAGATATATAAAGATCATAATTCCTAATTAATTGAAAAAAAAAAAGAGAAATATTAATTTACAATTTACCGTAGAATTTAGCAAACATGTAAGAAAAAGTCTAAAACGACCTCACTTAAGACAGTTTTGGAGGGGAAAATGCAGTAAAAGACAGTCAAACTTAATTCCTTATATATATATATATATATATATATATATATATATATTCTTAACAAAAAGGCGTAGGTTCTACTTGAAACTGATGCCTTTATGTTAAGAATGCACGTTGGTTCCATGCAAATCCAACTTGTATTTTATTGGGCTTGAAGAATAGGAGTCGGTTGGCAAATGACGCCTATTGACTTTACATGTTGGTTTACAAAATATTTTCAAAATTGACACCATTCACTATTATGCGTCATTTTTCGATCATCCGACATGTATCTCACTCTCTTTTTTTGTCAATTCTGTAGTAGTGGGTTCCATTAAAAATGAATTCATAAACTAATAAAGGAATTTGTGCTTCCAAATAGCAACCCAATGGCCTAACGACATTGCTATATATGGCTTTGGAGAGCATGACAATCTCATTAATGAATTGTTAGATTTGGTGTTCATTTGCTAACTTTGATTTCTTCACAGCTACAACGCTTTCTTTGAATAAAATACCTTTATAGACTGCCCCTTGACTACCTTGACCTAGTTTCAATGTTCATTGAAGTGGTCAATTACTCTCTAGTTCCTTTATGGTGAACAATTGTATTCTTTTATGTACGTTACCATGCGTGGACATTTATTGTTATAGCAATAGTCCACCTTTTTTTTAGAAGAATATTTTCCTGCATTGTCTGTCTTTTGTCCTCTTAAGAAATTTGTACACCCAGAGGCACGTAAACAGTAGTAGGATTCTCATTCCAATGCCCAAGCCCACTCTTGAAAATGTTAACATATTATTAAAAAGGAATTGAACACAAAAACATCACGCTCCCTCTTTTTCTGTTTAGTACACATTTGATGTTGAAATGAATATGTGTTTGTAAATGTGAGATAAACTGGTGATCTCGTTGATCTCAATAAATATATGAATGAAAATGTTTCAAACGAATATTTAACTTAAAGTGAGAATAGAAAAACATAATTACGGAAAATAATTAAAATTAATGCATCAGTTAAAAAAGAAATAGTCTAATACAAATTACAAAATACTTCATAGATAAGATATATATATTAAAAATTTTTGAATTAAAAATAAAAAAATAACTTTAAATACAGAAAAATAACTTTAAATATAGATTAGTCCAGCAAAATATTTTAAGAAGATAAGATATATTGTGACATCCCAATTTCTTTATTACACTTTAGTTCCATGTGATAAGGTGAAAATAGGGATCCAACTAAATACGCATATAAGATTAAGGATTAAAGTGTTAAAGTGGAAAAAAAAAAAAAAGAACCAAATTGGGTCTAGAAAGTTCACGTGCATCTTGGACCCAGTTGGCATAATCTCTAATATAATATATATATATATATATGTGTGTGTGTGTGTGTGTTACACAAAGAAAACAAAAGACACGTAAGGCATGAAAAGAAAAGGAAAGCAAAGGCAGTGACTCCGCCAAATTTCCTGCGGCAAAAAAAAAGGGGAAATTTTGGAGAATTGAGGAAGAAGACCAAGGAAATATCAATATATGTAAGTGATACTCACCTTTAAACCTTGATCTCATATAAATTTTAAGGTTTAATTTCTTTTAAGGTTAAGAAATTTTATAGAATTGAGTAGTTGTTGATGATTTAGTTTTCTATATGATTAAGTGGTGTAAAACTATTCTTAGACAAGAAGCTAGAATCATACAGAGCCTAATATCATATGAGATATTATGTAAAGTTAGTTTATGAAATTATAGTTAATTAAGGAAATTATAGTTTAAGGAGGAAAAGTTGAAGTGAAAATTTGAATGAAGTGTTATTTGGGACTATAAAATGAAGATTCTCATGAAATTGAATATTGGGTTTGTAATCTTAGAATTCATGGATTAATTGATATAGAATGGTGTTTTGGGATCTAAAGTGAAATGCTATGAAGTTAATGCGATTTTATGAAATCATGTAAATATGGATTTAATAAGGGGGAAATAATGAGTTGGTGAATATAAGTTTAAGTTAAGAATATAAATTTGTTAGGGTTGATGGAGTTTTTATTAAGATGCATATTAGGTTGTAATTTTATTTACTACATGTTTTAGTGGCATTTATTTGACTATGGAATTTGAGGTTGATGATGTTAGTATAAGAAATTTTAGTTGGTTAGTATAAAGATGGACTTTTATATAGAGTAAGTAAATTGAAACTTTTATATAAATTAGTGTTATGGTTGTATGGAGTGATATTATGGTAATGGACAAATATGGTGAAGTGAGATTTAATAAAAGAAATGAATGGCTTAATATTTAAAAGCAAGTGCAAGAAATTTTATTTAAGGCTAAGAATTTATGTTTAAAGAGGAAAAGTGGGTGTTGGTATTTTAGTGGATAATTGAGATTTTAAATATTTGATACTATTATAATTACTACGATGTAATAGTGTAGAACAATTATATAAGAGGGACAACCATATGTCGAACTGAAGGACGAAAAAGTCTTAAGAATTTAATGAAATAGGGAGTTTGTATTCCAAAGGAAATTTTTATATTTATGAACCTTAGTTTAAGTAGAGAATTTTTAATTAGTAAAATATGTTACAAAGAAAAATAAATGAGAATGAGGAAGAGCTGTATAGAGAACTGAGTTACGTGTGATTTGTGAGATAAAAGAAGTTTATTAAAAGTGTTGTTGAGATTTAAAAAGTATGACCCTATAATAATTGTAAGAATAATTGACATCATGAGCAATTACATTGTGGGGGCAACTCTATTTAGCTAAAGAAATGAATTTAAAGGAATGAAATGAGATATGACTTAAAGAGTAAATATGTGTTAATATAATAGATTGATGTATTATATTGAGAACAACTATATAAGTTAGGACATGAAATAAATGAACAAAGAAAAGGGGAAAATGAATGAATGGAATGATTTTAAGTTATGAGAATATAATTATTTGGACAAGATCTTATGAGGAAAAGAATTAAAATTTAAGAGTCTTCATGTTATATTACATGAAACATGAAAGGAGCTACATGTATATGACTACTTAGCCAGTGAGTGGAACTTTCTCTATTTTCTTAAAATGAAGTTTCTTATGTTATGGTTTTACATGGTGCCATGCAATTCATGGTAAAGAATGCCTCTATGAATTTATATGAAAATTGTATTCTTTCATCTGAAAAGTTCATGAAATTTGATGAATGTAATGTTAAGTGTTTTCAAGAATGTGATTTTATTAGAAACTCAAATGATGAATGATTTATGCTTGGATTTCAAGTAAGTTTGCTATGATGAGCATGTATTTTCATGAAAGTCCACAAAAGATGATACTTCTTTACAAAAGTTTCTACATATTTTTAAATGTGATGATGTTTTATGATTTTAAAGAATATTTGAGTTGATACATGATTTATAATGTATGAAAACCCTCAAGTTTGTATCTAATGTTATGATATGCCGCCTACAGACGAAGGAGCCTAGATGGCTCAAGCTGACCATATGATATGCCGCCTACGAGCGAAGGGGCCTATGGCTCAAGCTAACCAATGAACGCCGCCCAGGTGAAGGGGCCTATGTGCGACGCTCTTCCGATCTGTTTAATTGTGCCACCTAGGGCGAATGAGTCATAAGGTACCTATGGCCCAAACTAATATCTACACGCATATGACTTGATATTATGATCATGGGATGTTGGATACTCTTTGGGGTGGATTTTATGCTGACTCTTGAAATGAAATGAATTTACATGAAGTTTTCTATCATTGTAACGATACTATAAATGTTTCGATGTGAGCTGAATTAATCTAGATGATGATATGTTGATTATTAAATGAAATGATGTTTATGATATTTTCGAACACATAATGATTCTCTCAATATTTATGTGATGCTGGAATTATATTTCAAATTATACGAGTCCAAAAATTGGCTTGGACATTTGTTTGAAATGTTACAAAAGTTATATATTTTGATTCTCCATAGTATGTTTACAAAAATCCACTCACTGGGCTATTAGCTCATATGTTTTCTCAATAATTTTCTTAACATGTAGCAATTAGAGTTTGGGCAACGTAGTCTAATTGAGCATGCTATTTCAATAATTTAAGCCACCACATGTAATTTGCTATAGAATTTGTTATCATGATGAATTACAGACTTGACATGTTTAAAGTCACTAGTATGCATTGGGAATCCGTATGAATCATATTTGGGGTCAGTATATTTCTGCATCTGCACGTTAAGAAGTATGATTTCTTGTATTTGATAGCAATTATCTCATTGTGAAGTCTATGTGGGTTGATGTTGGGTGTTATGCAGGTTGGTTTTGTTAATAAAACAAGGGAGATGCTGTCAAAATTTTTCTAGGATGATAGTATGTACTCTGCCTTGACGGTAAATTCTGACTTCTAATTGGAATTTATCGTCAGCGAATGTCACACTTCTAGTAATTTAGAGGTGCTAGGAGTGGGGCATGTCATATATCCAATATAGAAATCTTGAATTTGAGATCCTAGCCATCCAGTATAGAAATCTTGAATTTGAGACCCCAGCTGTCGATTAGAAAAGATAAAAAATTAGAAAGAATTTGCAAAAGTTCTGAGAAAGATTGTTGAAGATAAGAATATATAAGGATCATAATCACAAATTAATTGAAAAAATAGGGAAATATTAATCTACAATTTACAAACATGTAAGAAAAAATCTAAAATAACCTCACTTAAGAGATCGGAAGAGCGAAAATACGGTAAAATGTACCGCAGACTTAATTCCTCATATATATATATATATATATATATATATATATTCTTAACATAAAGGCGTCGGTTCTACTTGAAACCAACGCCTCTATGTTAAGAATACACATCGGTTTCCATGCAAAATTGACGTGTATTTCATTGGGCCTTGAAGAATGGGCATCGGTTGGCCTATTGATTTTACAATTCGGTTTACACAATATTTTCAAAATTGCCACCATCCACTATTATGTGTCGTTTTTTTCAACTATCTGACATGTATTTCACTCTCATCTTTTGTCAATTCTTTAGTATTAGGTTCCATTAGGAATGAATTAGTAATCTAATAAAGGAATCTCTGCTTTCAAACAGCACCCAATGGCCTAACGACATTCCTATGGATGGTTTTAGAGAGCATGACAATCTCATTAATGAATTGTCCTACTTGGTGTCATTTGCTAACTTTGATTTCTTCACAGTTACAACTCTTCCTTCAAATAACAATACCTTTATAGACTTTCTCTTGACCACTTTGACTGAGTATTCGATGTTTATTGAAGTAGTCTTTGGCTTTCTATGGTTCCTTTATGGTGAACAATTGTATTCTTTCATGTATATTATCGTGCGTGGACATTTGTTGTTGTAGCAATAGTCCACCATGTTTTTTAAAGACTATCTTCCTGCATTGTCTGTCTTTTGTCCTCTTAAGGAATTTGTACACCCAGAGACACATAAATAGTAGTTGTATTCTCATTCTAATGCTCAAGCCCACTCTTGAAAATGTCAACATATTATTAAAAAGTAATTGAACACAAAAACATAACCCCTCCTTTTTCCGGTTTAGTACACATTTAATGTTGAAATGAATATGTGTGTGTAAACGTAAGAAAAACTGGTGATCTCGTTGATCTCACTAAATATATAAATGAAAATATTTCTAACAAATATTTAACTTAAAGTGAGAATAGAAAAACATAATTACAAAAAATAATTAAAAATTAGTGTATCAACTAAAAAGGAAATAGTCTAATACAAATAACAAAATACTTTATACAGAAGATATATATATATTTAAAAATTTTGAATTAAAAAATAAAATAACTTTGAATATAGATTAATATAGCAAAATATTTAAAAAGATAAGATGCATCCAATATAGAAATCTCGAACTTGAGATCCCAAACGTCAATCAGTAAAAATAATAATTTAGAAAGAATTTACAAAACCTCTGAGAAAGATTTTTGAAGATATGAATATATAGGGATCATAATCCCTAGTTAATTGAAAAAAATTGGGAAATATTAATTTTATCAAACATGTAAAAAAAAAAATCTAAAATGACCTTAATTAGGACAGTTTTGGTGAAGGAACCTTCCTAACGGCCCATATCCATAATATATATTAACTGAACAATATATATTAACTGAATTGCAAAATCAGATTAGTGAAATGCTCATATCTATTAAAATGTATGTATACATAGTAAGTAATAGAGGCAGTGGAGGTTTTTTTTTTTTTTTTTTCTTTTTTGAAAGATAAAGGCAGTAGAGGTTAATTGCA
>CAVNYN010146171.1:21387-36730 GCA_963692815.1 Nyctanthes arbor-tristis
CTAAATCAAGTAATTTAAGACGTTGGTTCTTGATGACTATCATCAATGTTTATCAGGTAGGTATAATGTTGACTCTGATCCTGCTTAGTTCCGTGGCACCATGACTAGTGTTCACTACATGGTTTATTTATTTGATATCTACTAGGCTAACATATTAACTACATTCACTCTGTTTCCTTTTTTGAAAGATAAAGGCAGTAGAGGTTAATTGCAAAGAATGTCAAATTAAAGGATGATTGCATTTGTGCCTATAAAAAAAAGGAAAAAAAAAAAGAGTTTGTGGAGAAATTGAAACTAACCGTGGATTCTCTGGACTAAGGAATGGATTGCCAGCATATTCATTCTTGCACTCGCATCGAATTCCTCCAAAACCATCAACCATATCAATGCAATGACTATTCTATTCACATGCGAAATCAGAATAGCTAACTGCATTGATTCTCTAGTCATAGACCAACGGCTTATCCATGGGCTCTTTAAAAGTCTTCATGAACAGTTCCGGGTTGTTGAGAGAAGACAAAGGGCAAGTGAAAGTATGATTCCTATCATCTGTTATTCTAGTGGATGCAAAGCTATAGCCGAAAAGTCTATTTCTTCGCCAATTACAATGAATATCTCGTAGTTTAACATTGAGAGTATCACCTCTGTGTATGGAGATTTGGCAACAACCTAGACTATGAGGACGCGTTCCATTGCCGTCTTGGGATTCAAATGAGTAGCAAAGACAAACAGTGCTACCCGTTTAGCCCACAGTGCTATTCATAACCACATTATCACAACCAACTGTTGTTACTCGATTTGCCTCTGCAAATGTGAAAGGCGTATTTGAGAACTCCATCTCTTTTACTGACCCCCTACTAAGATTTTGTTACCATAGCATGCCGGCGTCATTTGAATCCTCAAATTCTTCGCATATACTTGTGTTTCTGTAATATTAACAACCTCAGTGTAGTAGCTTGCATTTGAGTAAATTCTTTCCATACGGTGGGATAAGTTTCATCAACTGAGTAAAACGTTCTAGTAACAACATGATGATTGAACCCGGACATTATCAGGTAAGGTTTTAGAGGGTCAAAAGAAGTGTTGCAGTATATATTGGAATATTCGTTCCAAGAGCAGTTTAACACGATACCATATGGGTACTGTATTTCTGTGCTCCCATATTTGCTTTGGCAGCCAAGTTTTGCCACATTAGACCCCTACACTAGCAAGGCCAGAATTAGCTGCAAGAATATACTGATCATTAGACGAACCAAATGCATAATCATTATGTATTCCTACTTTGCAATTTAACCGCAATGGACTTAATTCGACATAATCAATAATTGTTCAATTATTATTTTCCACCTAAGAAAATTTATCAATGTTCACAAAATCATACTAGTCATCAGACCAAACTAGACAAGTGGTCAAGGGATAAAAAATTCGAATCGGGTCAAACCATTAATTATACCTATTTTATACAAATAAATTCAAATAATGATGTATTTCACATTTAAAATTATATTCAATGACAAACAACCTTTTACTCATCATTTATTTATTATTACTACTTATTATATTAGTATTATTTTTTTCATTACTTGCAGACACATATTATTATCCTTTTTCAAATTTAGATAAAAGGTTCATACAGATACAAGTGGCAACTACACAATAGATTACAATTGACAGAAATATCACTGCTAACTAATAACTAACTAATATATTCTGTAGCACAGATAGAGGATAGGAAAACCAAAGTGAAAAGCCAAAAAAGCACAAATACCAAGAAAATTGTTCTTTCCCTCTTTCTGTTGGTATCCCGCGTTTGCTTTTCTTTTTTTTTTTCTTTTTTGGTAATTTTCTTTATCTGTATGTATATTTTTCACAAAAAATTTTATTTTTTATTTTTTTATTTTTGACAAAATAAACATTGCTACTTATTATGTTTCACAATTATTATGAGAAGAAATTAAAATAATTGTCAAACATATTATTTATGTGTTAAGTTAGTAAAAAATTAACACTTTTTAACTTGTAAACATTATGAAAATAATATATGACTATATAAAAATGACATTTTTTTATGAGCAATTCAAGGGGACATGAAAATGGGACATTATTGTGTGACATTCTCATGTGGTATACATTTATTGGGTGATGATTACATTGCTACTTTTTCATCCTCTAATAAATGTGTGCTACATGAAAATGTCTCCTAAAAATGTCACATTTTCAGTCCCCCTAGAATTTCTCTTTTTTTATTTATGAATTTAAAAAGTGTCTTGAATATGTTCCACAAAGAAAAACAAAAGAAAATTATCTTTTTCCCTTGAGCCTTTTTCATAATTATATGTCGTTAATTTGTGCATACCTTGCTCCTCGAAGTCAAAATATGGAATTGCCATGTACTATTTATTCAATTATTGTTTCAATTTGGTGGAAATATTAGTTGCAATTTTTAGTGTTTTTATTCTGAAATTGTAATATCCATGTCCCTTGTCCAAGTCACCGTGTCCCATTTTTTTTTTTTAATCTGTCTGTATTCATGGAAATATATTAACTTAAAAGCATTTTCATTCGACTCAAAAAAGAAATCAGCATGAAATGCTACTATACAATTCTACCTACCAACTAGTTAATATTATGATTTTTGAAATGGACTCAACTTAATATTAAAATAGAAGTGAACCACTAGATAAGATAAAATGGAGTGTCTCATTTGTTTATTGTCTCAATCACTTTCCTCATATGCAAAAAATGGGATAAGACTTGTAAAAAAAATTTTGATCCTAAATAATTAAAGAAACACATCTTGAAAGCAATTGAATTACTGTACATTCGTGCACTACTATTTTCACAAGAAGGGCATTTTGGATTTTAAACAAAATTTAAGAACTTGCTTCACACTTAATCACGCAAACAAGAGAGAAAAAAAAAAAAAAAAAAAAGAAACCCGAGCTGAAAAAGGAAGATATATACATACCACGACTTCATGAGCAAGGCCTCGAATTCCCACGCTAACAATGGAGGCCTCTGCATCCATGTGCACCATAAACATGATTGGTGTAACAATTATAATAATTGGTGCTCCAAACTCCATCGCCTTTTTTATAATGATAAACAATAACTCAAGTACGTTTTTTATTTGCACGGAAGACACGTTTTAGTGTGATTAACTCAATTAAGATCGTACATAATAAGGCTTGCACACACATGTTAGTTTGATTAATTCATACTCATATATCAGTACAAGAAAACTGTTGATTAAAAGTTATCGGTAACTGTGGTAAATCCATCAGTAATGCCAGTTAGCAAGGGCCGGGGGCCGTCGGTGATTTCCGCTGGCTATTAATTTGGGTGCAAGATTACGTTTTGCATTCAAACATGGGTTTAAGGCGAGATATATTCATGCAGGCAGTGATGTTTAAATTATACATGCACACCTAAATTTTTAGATGTAATAAAAAATCTAAATTGGTGTTAAATAGAGTTAGCTAGAGATTTGTATTAGTTATATACCAAAATTAATACTACATTGGTAGTGTTAGTGGCATTGTCAAATGAATTTTTTTTTTTAAATATTAGTTGTTAATTTTAACAACAATTTTTTATTATGCAAACTTTAATAACAATTTTAACATTATGTTAGCATTTATGTCTTTGAAAAATTCTTTTTATTATTTATTTAATAAAATTTGAATAATAACTTTTGGGGATGATTTGGATTTGAGTGAATTTTAGTAATTTTATTTAACATATCTAATGTAACATTTCAACAATTGTCAAATTTGACTTGCACATATTATATAGCATTTAACAGTGACTTAAAATATATTTTATTGATTATGTGAATAGTTAAATTTAACAACACCTATGTGACTAAAAATAGCTTTGTACTTTCATAGTCATTCTTCTCCAGACGAAGCGTATTCCATTACCAAAAACATTTAAGAAAATGACTCACACGTGTGTAAGCTAGACGACACTCCTTATTTATTCTATAATTCAAACTATCTGCATATATAGTTTATTGCCAAAAACATTAAAGATAATGACACAACTGTGTCTAAATTAGATGATACTAATTCTGCATTACCAAAATTTTAAGAAAATGACGCAATCTCAAGTTAATACTAAAATGCACAATCTCATCATGTTTTACTATTATTATCAAGTAATAATTCAATTGTTATTAGTTAGTTAATTAACTAACGTTCTCTGCAGCAGAGATATGGGAATTAGATGGAAGGGAAGTTGACAAAATAATAATAATAATAATAATAATAATAATAATAATAATAATAATAATAATAATAATAATAAAGAAAAAAGAAAAAGAAAAAGGAAGGCAGAAGGGAAGAGAGCCAAAAAGCTAGAGTTACGTAGCACAAATGCCAAGATAAGTTTTATACTTGTAGATAGTATTATTCGTATCTTACTATCATATAAAGCTTACTAGTTGAGCCAAAGATTTTTTCATCTAAAATTTCAGCTAGCTTTCCGGTGTAATCCTGCGAATTTTGTTGGTATTTTTTTCTTTTAATTTCTAGCTTGGGAACTTGCAAAAATTAGCTTGGAGTGCTTGTCTTGAAAATAGATGCCGGTTTTATGATTATCTCTTGCCTTGGGAATTTAAAGTTTTTCGTGCAAAGCTTATTTTTATTTTAAAATTTAGATATATTAACATTCTTGTATGAGAAAAAAAAAACTGCATATAGTTAATAATAATTGCTTTGAAAAATGAATTAGAAGAAAAAATTAAATGACAAAGACATTGGAAACTCTAATAAACAATTATTATACTTTAATAATTTTAATTTCTTAATAATCAATTTATGAAAAAACCAAAATCACATGAATTATGTGATTCTGAAATCAACAATTTATTCAATTTCTTCAATTTCAAATAAACAATTTCTTTAATTTCTAATTGAATCAAAGAGAATGATAAGGATATTGGGGAAAAATTTAGAAATGTCATGACAATTGCCATCAGTGAATAGTCGTCTTTGATGGTGGAGATTCATTTTTGGACTTCAGTGGCGCGGTTGTCATAGGTAAACACGTGGAGACACTAACGAGTAGGAATGAGAGATCAAAGGTAAGGTGAAAGGGATCAATCGATGTGCTGTAAATAGATAGTAAGGGATCGAAGAGACAGCAAACAAGGAATCGTTGACGATGGCGGCGGCTCAAATGGCAATTAGTGGCGGTCATTTTCCCAAGATCAGATGCCGATAATAGTAGGGGGAGATAGAAAGAGGGGAGGAGAATGAACGGGTTCTGGGGAGAGGGGTAGGTTTCACACTTGTGTTTTCAGAAGTGAAGAATTGGTCCTTGAGTTTTAAAAGTGGCTAATGTAAATACATGATTTCCCTCGTTATTTCACATATACCTGTGATTTTCATTTGGGCCGAATTGATTAGTAAGCCCAATTTAGTTTAAGTAAGACTATAAGCTATGGGGTAACTTGAAAAATACAAATTTTTTTATACACTATTTAAAATTAAAGTATATGATGGTTTTTTTTAAACATCAGGTGTTTCAACTATTTTTACATTATGATATCACAATTTAAAATACAATAATTACAATTCGCCAAAACACCGAGTTACATCAAAATGATTCGCCAAAATACCGAGTCACATCAAAACAACTCGCCAAAAACACCCAGTCACACCAAAACAACTCATCAAAACACTGAGTTACACTAAAACAACTCGCCAAAATGCCGAGTCACAATAAAAACAACTCGCCAAAACACCAAATCACAACAAAAACACTCAAAATCAAACACAACTCTAAAACACTGAGTCACAACAAAAATAACTCACCAAATCATTGAGTCAGATCAAGTACAACTCCAAAACACCGAGTCACAACAAAAATAACTCGCCAAAATATCAAATTACAATAAAAACAACT
This sequence comes from Nyctanthes arbor-tristis, assembly GCA_963692815.1. Taxonomy (NCBI): domain Eukaryota; kingdom Viridiplantae; phylum Streptophyta; class Magnoliopsida; order Lamiales; family Oleaceae; genus Nyctanthes; species Nyctanthes arbor-tristis. The sequence goes on from CAVNYN010146171.1 coordinate 27,298, forward strand.
CGCCAAAACACTGAGTCACAACAACACAACAACTCGCCGGAACAATCGAGATCGGAAGAATAAAGTAATTCGCCGGAACAACCAAGTCACAACAACACAGTAACTCACCAAAACACATAGTCACAACAACACTGAAACACTTAGTCATAATGAATACAACAATTCATTGAAACAACCAAATTACAACAACATAACAACCTGCCGCCGGAACACCGAGTCAAAACAATCACAATTCGTTGGAACATCGAGTCACAACAATCACAACTCGCCAAAACAACTAAATCACAACCATACAAAAATCACAACTTGCTGAAAATTCAACACAAAAACCAAAATTAACACAAAAAAACAAATTGAATCTGAAATCAACACAAAAACACAACTAGAATTCAAAAAATTGAAATTATAATTAGAAAGTTGAAACTGCATTTAAACAAAAATCCCCAAATTACAAACCTTAATTAACAAAATTGAAACATAAATTAAGCAAGAGATTAACATTAAAGAAAAAAACTCCTACTAATTTTATGTTGGGACATTCCGGAAGCTATATTTCATTCCGTTCCTTCAACATCTGCAGCAAATCTTCTAAAATGGAAGCAAGTTCATCTTTCAGCTTCTGCAAACCTTGGCAGTAAATATGTTTGACAATCTAATCATTAGAGACATGAGATTCGTCTTCATCAACTCCAGATTCTGGAAGGATCTGATTCCTTCCATACGTCACTTACTGGGATAGGATTATATCTTCGGCTTCACACACTGCATCTCTGATTCTTCCTTCGAAACCTCTGATTTCATCACTAGTTTCAGGTGGTAATGAAGAAACATCCAGAACTGACAAAAGGAATTTAGCCTTTTCGTGGTGCAATTGTTAATTTATCGACACAAAGAGTAGAAGATTCGATGGCGTTCTCAACTTCACAGATAGCAAAGGAATTACCAGACCGTGAATTATGCCTAGAACGATTGAGGGAGGATAGAGAGCTTTTTTTTTTTTTTAGTAACACCTGAAAGCTGCAAAATTGGTATTTAGCGGAGGGAAAATGCGAATGGGTAAGAAAAACTCCTAGTATGCCTAGTTATCCCATATGCTATTAAGTTGATTTATTTTGAGCTTGGAATAAATGATGAATTTATTTTAAGCCCAATATATGCTTAGATGGTTTGGAACGGATCGATACCTTTCGCCTTAATAATTGAACCTTAGTAACAGAATTAAATCTTTTCCAGATGTCTCAAGACGCTGATAATTCGAATATTTTGGATCATTTGACTCGTATTACTGGAAGGCAATCACGTCAAATTGATTAACGTATCAACCGTACGTCAAATGGAGAGTCGATTCATGTTACAGAAGAAAAGAATGATGCGCATGATCACCTTGGACGATTGAAACCTATACTACTTTAGAAGAAGCGAAGGATCCAGTTGAGGCAAAAAATTGGATTAGGACTATTGAGCATATGTTTGACTGTGCTCACATTTTAGAAGAAGAAAAAGTCAACTACTCGTCCTTTATGCTTCGAGGAAGTACATGATATTGGTGGGACACTTTGCGGAGTATAGGTGAAATGGATGACATGAGTTGGAGTGAATTTTGTAAGAAATTTCGTGACAAGTATTTCTAGGTTACAGCAAGAAATCTGAAGTTTAGTGAATTTATTCACTTGAAGCCACATCAGATGACTGTCACTAAGTATATTTAGAAATTTGAAGAGTTACGACAATTTGCAACTCATATACTCAAGAACTGAAGATAAATCGCTTCATCGAAGGATTGAAACGGAATTAACTTGCGATACACAAATTAGTTTTTCTAATGGACACCATTTATAGAGTCCAATATATTATGTGACAAGTGTCTATTAGGCATCATCTCTCCCAAAGTGTCCAATGGACACTTGCCACATAATACATTGGACAAATTGAACCTTGGTGGCTAGATTTACATTGTTCCAGAAGGCAGTAGCTCTCAAGATGGTGGAAAAACTATGGCAGCTTCTAGGAAAGGCATTGCTTACTGTACCCAGTGAATTTATCTGTTTGTTTCTGAACCATTTCGTAATTATCTGCCTTCACTAGATTCTGCACACTGATATAATCTTCCTCAACACCATTTGGATGTGTATGAGATAGGCTGAAGGATGATGTTATTGGCCTAAATATATCATCTACATATCCATCTAAATTGCCTTAAGTTCCAGTTCTATGGTGTTTCTAGAAAATTAGTTAGAAAGAATGCTTCCTGCTTTTCAAGAAAATTCTAATTGTTGCTTGTGTTTTCTCATGTCTTTTTTTTTTCTTTTTTCCCTTTAATGAAACCCCAGGAGAAAGGGGGTTGAGTGGTCTTTGTAAGATGATAATTGGAGGGATGTCATGTTTAATTATGAAAATTGAAACTTAGAAGTGATACTAGCAGGTGACTGCATATCTGAAAATAATTAGGAAGATACCATCTTATGCTTAAAAAATGAGTCACTTCTCCGGGTATATCTGTGTCGGGATATGAACATAATATAAGCATGTATTCTTCGAAGTAGCTACAGTTGTTTCCTGCAAGTCTATGTTCTCAATCCAATATTTGGTCTTCTAGTATTAGGTTGCTGGTGATGAGATCGGTTAAATGTTAGAACTGTGCAGAGCAGGGTTGCATATTTTCTTGCTGGCTTCCTCCTGTTTGAAGAGAAGTCAATTGCCGGAATACTAGAACCTAAGATGAGATTCATAAATCACCCGCCAATATAGTGATATACACGCGTGATATATTATTCCCCAAAATTGGAATAGCAATATGTGTAATGAAATGTGTTTTGAAGTCTATTCTATTGTAGTTCAAATTGTGCCTTGGATGGTCATGTTTTTGGAAGGAGGTTTGAGATTCGAACACACTTACCCCTCTTTTAATTTCTCTCCTTCCCCATCTCCCCCTTTAATCAAATAATAAAAATATTATTAATTATACTTTCATTTCATTTAAAATGCTAGAGCACAGCATAACAGATTACAAATTAGTGGCAAAGCATAAAAGCATCTCAAACCAACTAGTAGAATGGTAATTACAAAGAAGTTCAAGATGTGCATGTGACAGAATCAATAAACTTAATTAAGATTTGAGCCTATAATCATCAGTCACTTTCGAAGATTTCAAACTGAAGACACTTTGTGGGCATCCAAAAACACCAGATGTTCTAATATCTGGTAAGCATCTTATCTCGAGCTTCTTCAAGTGAACTATCTTTGATCCAAAGCCCATTTTGATATTTACAAAACCGTGATCCAAAACCCCATAAAAAATTGTTTTGATATTTTGAAAAATAAAAAATAAAATAAAATGAAATACCACAAACTCTAAGTAGTAAGCAAAACAGCCCCTCCATCCTCCTTAAAACTTCTCAGCAATATAGAGCCCATTTAGCACCACTTATAATATGACACTACTTATAATACTGATAGAAAACGACTAGATTTGAATTCCGGTCAAAAAATTCCAAATCCTACTTTACATGTCAATGGACACTTATCTACAAACAATGCATTGGGTCCCAGGTAATGTTAGATTTAAAATTCAAAAAAATGGGCAGATGCAATTAAAAAAAATGAAAACCCATTTGCAAGAAAACAGGCACCCATTTACGGTGAAAATGCGTGTCAATTTTTACATTTTTCAGATCGAGTAATCATTTGCCAGTTACATTTGATACGCGATTTCACCATAAATGGGTCTCTAGGCTTCATGCAAATGGGTTTTCAAATTTTTAATTGCATGGGCCCATTTTTTGAACATTAAATCTAACATTACTTAGGAGCCAATCTATTATTTGTAAACAAGTGTCCATTGACATGTGAAGTAGGATTTGAAATTTTTGACCGGAATTCAAATCTAGTCATTTTCTATCAGTACTATAAGTAGTGTCATGTTATAAATGGTGCCAAACAGGCTCTAATCTTCGAGACATGCTTCGCCTTCACAACCACCGGCTGATTCTCTGGCAAAATCCCCCTGTCGAAGACCTTAAAGTACCTGAACTGAGTAACATCAATTAGCTTGTCATGTTGACAATTGGGCAATGGAACTTTTGGAAGTACCACATCTCGACTTTACAAAAATAACCGGGATGGTAATTGTCGAAATGGATCCGGCAGTGGTGCATCCCCCTCGGCATTTCCCCATCCACCAGGGTGTTTCCGGTGCTTTCCAATACGGCCCATGGTCATGCTTCTTCTGGTTTTTCTTGAAACGCGTCGTACAATGGTTTATTTTCTGAATGGGGAAGTGAGTATTAGGAAGGCGAAAAGTCTGCCTTCGGGCCGAAAAACACATGGGTCTGGCATAGTTGAGCATAAAATAACTGTCAGGAACCAATAGAACACAGCATGCAAAGATTAGGGACCATTATGCCAATTTATCTGAGAAAAATGTGGACCCAACTGATTTCTTCTTGGGGAATTGGCCGAGTTGACCTTCAATGATGTTAAAATTGGTTGAGTGACCTTTGACCCAAAAAATCTTTTTAAAACTTAATTCAAAATAATATAAAATGGGCAATTACTAATATATCCTCATGATTTTCACCATCATTTTCATTTTGCGGATGAAGATTCTAGCGATTAAAGGAATTGAGTGGAAAATGTTTATTTTTGATGATTTGCTTGCTTGGAAGCACATTTCCGTTCAGTCCTGGTTTGCTCTTCTCAATTCTTCGTTCAGATTGCTTCCTGACATCTCGGAGAATTTGTTTTTCCTCCCCTCTTTGACAGATTCATCTTTACTTCCGTGCTGTGGCTTCTTCTCTACTGGCTGCATTTTGCTTGGGTTGCCACCTTCTTTTCTAGTTTGGCGCATTATTCTAATATGCTGCGATGAGGCATCTTGAAATTGTTTCTGTGATGGCATTAGAGCTTTCTCTTCTCTATACATGTTAATTTTGCACTTGGGTCTTGTTTTTTGTCCTTTGTTTTCTTGGTTTTGTCCTTTTGCTATCAGTTGTATTTTCCTCTGTTCTGTTTTGAAGGTGGAAAAGGGTGGTTAATGTTCCCCTTTTCTCTCACCTTTGTCTGTTTTGGTCCGTTTTATCTATGAAATTATGAGTTTGTTTAAAAAAAAAAAATTCATTGGTGCTTCTTTGAAATACTTGAAATATGTTTGGGTCAAACAACTACTCGCCGAAATTCTTTGTTGCTTGCTGGCCGGTGTAGGTAAATTACACTTTTAGGTCTGCCTGCTAAATTTTTTCTTCAAGTAATTTTTGTATTCAAGTAATTTTCTAGTAATCAGGTTGTGTTTATGTGTTGTTTTTGGTTTGAGAAATTAATGAATATGGCTTATGTGTTGTTGTGGTTTATATATTAGTTTGAAAAAAAAAATACTTGAGTCCTCCAACTATGCTAGGGTCATGCATGTACGAATATGTATAGATATCTATATATATATATATATATATATATAATTTGGTTTACAGGTGTTAATTTTGCTCATATTCAAATGCACATTCATTTTTTGAAGAATGTTTTAGTTTACAGGCCGTAACGATACATGTGTTGTTATTTCGTATGTTTCATGATTGTACAGTCGTTTTGTTACTTTAACAATTCGAGGTGCCAGCTAAACTTTAGATTCTTTAAAATAGATAAATGAGACACAATGAAAGAAAATTTTTGGAGCAAATATGTGATTTTCTAGCAAACAAAGGGTAACGATACATGATTTGTTCTTTATATGCATCACGATTCAATAGTCGTTATACTCATTTAAATCATATTTTAAACTTAAATTAAAATTAATATAAAATACAAATTTACTAGTATATCCTCAACCATCTATACCACAATTCATTTTTTGGTTGTAATGATACATGTTTCGTAATTTCATATGCTTTACGACTCAACAGTCGTTTTGCTATTTTAAAATTGGAGGTTATAACGATACACATTTCGTTATTTTATATGTGTCACGACTGAACAGTCGTTCCGCTCTGATAATAATTGGAGTTGTTTGGCTAATCATTTGATTCTTTTGAATTTGATGATATTGACATATTAAAAAAATAAAAATAAAAATCAGAGAAAATAAAACCTGGACATGTTAACATTCCCTCAAGGCTGAGCAGTCATTTTGCTCCATTGACAGTTAACAATTAAGTATTTTGAAAAAGTTTGTAACAATACATGTCTCGTTATTTTATATTTGTTACGACTGAGCAGTCGTTTTGCTCTGGTGACTAATCTTGATGTTTGCTAACAATTACATCTCTTGGGAAAGTTTGGAATACATGTCTCATTATTTGGTATTTGTCACGACTAAGCAGTCATTTTGCTCAATTGACTGCTCCTGATATTTGTTAACATTTTAGTCTTTTGAAAAAGCTTAGAACGATACATTCGTTTTGCTCCATTGACAGCTCTTGATGTTTGCTCCGTTGACAACTTCGTTACACTATATGTGTCACGACTGTGCTGTTTTGCTCTATTGACTGCTCATAATGTTTGCTAACACATAGTGTTTTAAAAAGGTTGGAACTGTACATGTCTCGTTATTTTGTATTTGTCACGACTGAGCAGTCGTTTTGCTCTATTGAACGCTCTTAATGTTTGCTGATAGTTAGTGTTTTGAAAAACGATAGAACGATACATGTTTCGTTATTTTGTATTTGTCATGACTGAGCAGTCGTTTTGCTCTATTGACCGCTCTTAATGTTTGCTAACAGTTAGTTTTTGGATAATTGATGTAATAATACATGTCTCATTATTTTGTATTTGTCACGACTGAGTAGTCGTTTTACTCCGTTGGTCGCTCTTAATGTTTACTAATACTTAGTTTTTGGATAATTGATGTAACGATACATGTTTCGTTATTTTGTATTTCTCACTACTGAGCAGTCATTTTGCTCCGTTGGCCGCTCTTAATATTTGCCAACACTTAATTTTTGGATAATTGATGCAACGATACATGTCTCATTATTTTGTATTTGTCATGACTGAGTAGTCGTTTTACTCCGTTGGCAACTCTTAATGTTTGTTAACACTTAGTTTTTGGATAATTGATGCAACGATACATGTCTCGTTATTTTGTATTTGTCATGACTGAGCAGTCATTTTACTCCGTTGGCCGCTCTTAATGTTTGCTAACACTTAGTTTTTGGATAATTGATGCAACGATACATGTCTCGTTATTTTGTATTTATCACGAATGAAAAGTCGTTTTGCTCTATCTATCGCTCTTAATATTTGCTAAAGTTAGTTGTTGGATAATTGATGTAACGATACATGTCTCGTTATTTTTTATTCATCACAACTGGCAATCGTTTTGCTCCATTGATCGTTCTTAATGTTTGCTAGAAGTTAGTTTTTGGAAAATTGATGCAACAGTACATGTATCGTTACTTTGTATTTGTCACAACTAAACAGTCGTTTTGCTCCGTTGGCCGCTCTTAATGTTTACTTACCATTAGTGGCTTTGGAAAACGATGATACGATATATATATATATATATCTCATTATTTTATATTTTTCACGACTGAGTAGTCGTTTTACTTCATTGACCGATCTTAATGTTTGCTAATAGTTAGTGATCGGAAGAGCGTCGTGTGGAACGATACGAATTTCTTTATTTTGTATTTGTCATAACTGAGTAGTCGTTTTGCTCTATTAACTGCTCCTAATGTTTGTTCAGTCTTTTAAAAAAGGTTGAAATGATGCATATCTCGTTATTTTATATTTGTCATGACTGAGCAGTCACTTTGCTCTATTGATGATGTTTGCTAAGAGTTATGTCTTTTGAAAAAGGTTGGAATGGTACATGCCTTGTTATTTTGTATTTGTCACGACTGAGCAGTCGTTTTTTACTATTGATTGCTCTTGATGTTTGCTAATAGTAAGTCTTTTGAAAAAAGTTGAAACGATACATGTCTCGTTAGTTTGTGTTTGTCACGACTGAGCAGTTGTTTTGATTTATTGACCGCTCTTAATGTTTGCTAACATTTAAATTTTTTGAAACAGGTCGGAACGATACATGTTATATGTGTCACAACTCAATAGTCGTTTTCCTCCGTTGACCACTCTTAATGTTAGCTAACAGTTACTTTCTTTCCAAATAGGTAGTCACGATACATATTTTGTTATCTTACGCGTGCCACGACTGAGTCGTTTGCTCCAATGACTATTCTTGGTATTTGGTAATTGTTAGATACGAAAGAGTGTGCCATGACTAGATAAAATAGACGTAGTGAAACAAAAAACGACACTGAGATTCAAAAAAACGATTTAAAGGATGACAAAAAGTCAAGACGATACTAGATATAGTGGAACGAGAGTTCAATCGTGATGTGCTAAAACACTTGAAACATGAGACATCACTTAGCATATTGAACAAGATATTACTTTCTACTGAGAGATAGGAGAATGAATGGATTTTAATGGCCTCAACAATTAGTGTATAGGAAACGATACTTCTCCGACTGGAATTGTTATGTACGTGTACATCTGTAATACCTTAGGGCACGCCAGCCTACACAGACTGAACATGCACTAGTTTCATCATACTATGTGGAGTAAATAAGGTAATCTGCAAAGAGAATGATTTAAAGGAAGACAAATAGCCAAGACGATGCTGGATATGAAGGAATAATAGTTTAATCATGTTATGCTAAAACGCTTAACACATGACACCTAGTTCATCATATTGAAGAAGATTACCTTCTATTGAGAGATAGGAGAATGAATTGATTCGAATGGTCTCAACAATGACAAGTATGGGAAACAAAACTTATATGAAGGGAACTGTTATGTACGTCAGCATTTGTAAAAAGGCACACTATCATACACGAGCTAGACGTATACCGTTATACTAATTGCTACATTGAGTAAATAACAATGTGTTTGTCAACTATTTATGAACTAGCACCTTAGGCCACAGCTAGCCTACACACACTTAACATACATATGTTTGTCAACTATTTATGGACGGGTTATTAGTAAATTGGTTTAGAAACAGAGTTGTTTATAAATTAAGTTGCCAAGCATACTTAGTTCAATGATTTTGCTAGGTGGTTGTTGACGGAAATGTGAAAGGATTCTTGATACGAGGCAACATCAATTCTTTCATGAAACACTTAAAATGCTTAAACAAACCTTTAAAGACGAGATTGTCAATAACAGTAAAATGATTGTTCAGTCAGGTCACATACAATATAACGAGACATGTATCGTTCCATGTAGTTTTGAAACACTTAGCAAACAATACAACTCCCCTAAGTAAGACGCTCTTCCGATCTCGTGTCACAGGCAAGATAACGAGACATGTATTGTTTCATGCAGTTTTGAAAGACTTAGCAAACAATACAACTCCCCTGAGTAAAACGATTGTTCAGTCGTGTCACAGGCAAGATAACGAGACATGTATCGTTCCATGCAATTTCAAGATCGGAAGAGCACA
>CAVNYN010146245.1:3090-45070 GCA_963692815.1 Nyctanthes arbor-tristis
AAACACCCACCCCCCCCCCCCCCCCAAAAAAAAAAAAGGAAAAGAATAATTGAAATTCTTCAGTATAGAAAATTATAGTTGAACATGGCACTTGGCTACACAAACAATGCATTCACCGCATTACACAGATAATTATCATAGCCAGTGAGTACTAGATATGCACGTATACATAAATTTAGAAAAATAGAGATCAATTATCCAAACTCCAAATGGTCGAGAGCTTGCTGATAATATATGATCATGCATCTAAGGCAGAAATTGTCAGTATTTACATTGTTGCTGATTGAGAGACTCCAACCAGAAATCTATCATACTTGAGAAGCTGATAGGCATGCTTGAGCTTGGTGATATCATCATGGAGTGAAAGTTATTAAGTAGTCAGAAATTCCACTATTTACGTTTTCCATTGCCTTAGCAAGCTCACTGGCCATTGATGCAAAGTTTTCAGCACCACTTCGTAGTTCTTCGGTTCGCATGCTTTAGTCTTTGGTGTAGAACATCAAACAAGGAATGTTATCTACCAAATATAACATAAATCTATAGAACACCAAATAGATTTTGACGACTCCATAGCTTAAATTTTTGCTTCTCAGCATAATCTGTCTGGTTTGCTTTGTATTTTTCTCCAGACAGCCCAATGAGATATGTGTTGAAGCTTAATGAACTACTTGAGAGAGAGTGTATTCGAATTTGCCACCAAGGGTTAGATGACACAAAAAAGAAGTATATAGGGAGTGCCAATAGAGTTTAGTGAGAGCATTCGAGATATTAAAATTTGTCAGCTGTAAAAATTCTTCTTATCGCCCCTAATCTTGACAGCACAGAGTTTTCACAAAAAAAAAAAGGCAGCAATGTGGTTCTGCAGTGGAAAAATGAAGTTGTGGAATAACTTCAAGCCTAAACAAGGGAACTGACGAATTAAAGGAACCACCAAGAGGGAAAAACATTGTAGGGTGCAAATTAGTTCTTACAGTGAAGTATAAAGCTGGAACTGTTGAATGATACAAGGCACATCTAGTAGCAAGGGTTTTACACAAACTTATGAAATCGACTACAAAGACATGTTCGCTCAATTAGCAAAGTTGAAGACAGGGTGCTCATATCATTGGCAGGCAATTTGGACTTGTTTTAGCAACTTAACACAAAATATGCCTTGTTGTATGATGAACTGAGGAAGTGTTTGGAAGTACTACTAGGATTTGGTGATAGTAGCCAAGTCACAAATTCTGTAATTTGAAAGAATCTCTTTATACCATTAAGCAATCTCTAAGTACTTAGGCTCAATATATTCACTAGGGTAATTAAAGGGTCATCATATCAATAAAAAAGGTCAGATCATAGCATCTTTGTCAAGTTATTTTGATCATATATTTGGATGACATTCTAATGGGGAGAACACAGCAGAGGAGGAGAGGTTAAAATCTATTTTGGTACAAGAGTTCGAGATAAAGGATTTGGGGCACATGAGATAGTTCTTGGGAATGGAAGTAGCTGGGTTAAGAAAAGGAACCAGTATCTCTCATAGGAAATATATTCTTAATCTCTGAACAGAAACCTACATCCTTGGGAGCAAATCCAATGATACTAGAGGTGATTAGGAAATGGAGTATTAGTTGAAAGAGGCAGATATCAGGACCTGTCAGTAAACTCATCTATTGATTTATTACATAATAGACACGAAACTTGCATTTGCAATAAGTTTAGTAAGCCAACACATGCACTCACTGAAGGAGAATCATTTCGTAACCTTGCATAATAATAGTGAGAAGTGAAGGAGGAAATGAAAATCCATGTGAAAAACATTTTTACCACTAGTAAGGCGTGTAGAGTCATCAAAGAACATATTATGTTATACTCCATTATTTATTCAAGGTCTTGAGTAAACATTATATATGCATATATAAATACTTTCTTCAAGGGGGTTTACTTCGAGTTTCTCCTAGCATTCTAGAATGTTATGTTACACAGGTGATAATGTTAAGATGTGAATACAGTACTAGTTTTTCTATATATTCTCACAATATACACATATATCCATCAAGGACAATAGAAATACTTTCTTCAAGTAGATTACCTCGAGTTTCTCCTGGCGTTCTAGAAGTTTATCTTTTGCTTGTGCAACTACAGTTGTAGCGCCCTAGAACCATTAACATGGACAAACAAGAAAAAAACTCAATAGTAAATCATTAAGTCATTCATTCACAGTTATCTGGAAGGAAAGTTACCCCTGTATTCCTATATTTAGCGATAATTTCTTCATGTGTACGAACCCTTGGTTTAGTCTCTATTGAGGAATCTTCAAATAATCTCTCCTTCTCAGTTTGCTTTCCTAAAAATCAGTATAAAAAACTGTTAGGCTCCATTATCATTAAAAACATAATTATCAAAAGATAAAATGCAAACTTTTACCAGTTCTGACATTATTTGCAGTAAAGGATAATGATATAGTGGAAACTGGTTCATCTATGTCAATGTCATCTGTAATACAACACAAACAGTAGGAGAAAAAAACATCATATGCACATCCATTTGTTCTTTCCAACATGGTAAATCAGATTAGGTGGCATAGTTAATCATTCACCTATGTGAATCTCCAAGTTCGCTAGGTCATATGCATTGTCAGGTTCAGAGAACGGATCTTGAAAATATGCTCTCTAAGTGGTTAATCAAAGTTTTACGAGCTTCAAGATAACTCAAACATGGGCCTGCTTTTTCCCCTTTCAACCCCTTCATCATATTATCAATAAATCTATGGATGGTATTCTAGAAACAATGACAAAAGTTTATTAAAAGATTGACGAAAACACAAGTTATGTGATATTTCTAACCTGCGTCTTCTCTTGGCTCTGAGAAAAACTAATAGCAGCATCTGCAGCAGCTGCAAGGACTTTATCGTGTAGACAAGGTAAACTTTTAGGAATCCTGAAATAACCACAGTTTCTTCTTAGAAGTTTAGTAGAATAGAAATGGGCTCTGTGCGTGTGTGTGTGTGTGTGAGAGAGAGAGAGAGACCTATATTTGGTTTCAAAGCCCAAAAGTGATATTAGAGCAAATTCACGTATCCATTTACCATATATAAAATAAAAGCATGTTATCAAAGTGACATTAAATGATAAGTTAAATTAAGTAGGTCATTTATTCATATATTTAATTTTAATTATCATTTAATGTCACATTAGTTGCTATATAGATTGGTGCCAAGCACCACTAATAGTAAATATCATTATTCAAATAAAAGATAAACATAATGCATATGACTAGATATAAAAACTGATAAAATGACGCTAGTGCCATCATGAACAATTGGAATATTTACAGTTACAAAATTGAGTTCTTTGTAAATGGATGTCCAAAGATAGATGTAATGTAAAACAAAAAAGGCAAAACCATATCTCCTAGATGATAAAATGCACAGCTACGGAAAGAGATTCCAGTTTGAAATCAAATGAAGCCAATAAAAGTGTGTTTAATTCTCATTTTTCTTTTCCTTATTATTGTTTTACTTACCAATGACTTAATGTCATGGGATCTAGAAGGAACCATTCAATCTTACCATTCCCATTTCCTGCCCTGACATTAGTCTGGCTCATTAATGTCAGGCTAAGATTGCATCCATCATAATGATTAACTCAATGGCCATGTCAGAATGCCAAACAATTAACCCAACCCAGGCAGTTCAGTTACATCATCATCGCATACTCAACTTGGTAAAATATCCTTTTTTTCGTCTGATGGATTCTATATATTGTTTTGATATAGAATTCGAGCAAATATCATAGCAAACATTATCTCTGTCAAAGAAACCAACCAGTGTAACTTCACCCTTCCTAGAAACACTCATTGTCTTCTCCATGTTAGTTTTGAAATTCCACCTAAGAATTGACATCAGTGAAGTACCTCCCATCACTTCAAAATTTGGAAATGACCTGGGGAAAAAAATGGATTAGCTGACTATTTATCAAGTTCACTATTCGTGATATCTCTATAACTAAATATGTTGTCAACAATGAGCACTTAGATGTACTAATTCTTTCACCTTAACCTTTTTCTGCATGTTCCAAATTTTGTTTATTCAACTTTTTTTATTAAGGGCCCATATGAAATGATTTTTGGAGAACTGATTTTGTGAAAACTAATTTTTTAGGAGAATGTGTGGTTATAAAGTAAGGAAGAGTTACAATTTTACATGCAAAAAAATCATTTCCATACATGGCCTAAGAAAATGAGCATATCCTTAACGAAGAAAACAAACTAATACTCTATTATTATTTCTTGAAGAATATTAACTATAAGATTTGGCATGCTACTTATTCTCTTAAATTGAAGTAGAAAACGCAAACAAACAAGAGGACTACATGAGGAAACTATCAATATCCTATCAATTCTTAGTGGTAGTGTTGAATTGTTTGTGGGTCAATGTCATTTAAATGTTTTTACTTAACTTTTAACATTTGTACCGTCAGTTGTGGCTATGGGTACCTAGTAAAGAAATCTACTACTATAACTAATACATGAAATGTTTACTTATATTCATATATTCCTCACATCAGTGCCGGTCCTGCTATTATTGGGGCCCTAGACGAATTTTAAAAAATAGACCCTTATAACAAGTAATAACCGGGGGTTGGAATGGGGCGGAGCCCCCTGCCAGGGTTTTCGGGGGCAGTGTCCCGGAAAAAATTTTTTTTGGTACTATATTCTTTCATTTTTTTATCGTAACCTTTAACAACTCTTCCCAAATTAACAAGATTTAGTATGCAATATATGTAATTTGGAACACAATATATACAACACATCATAAATTACCAATTACAAATTTCAAAATAACTACATTTCTTCTACCAATTACAACCTAATCAAATTCAAATAAACTATTAAGCAGCACCATTACAATGAAAATGGAAATAACCCACATCAATGTAAAAAAAAAAAAAATTCCTATTTATAAAGACATCAAATCTAAAATTACATTGAATTTGATTACAAATCTAAAATTTCAAAGTAACTACATTTCTTCTACCAATTACAACCTAATCAAATTCAAATAAACTATTAAGCACCATTACAATGAAAATGGAAATAACCCACATCAATGTAAAAAAAAATCCTATTTATAAAGACATCAAATCTAAAATTACATTGAATTTAATTACATTGAATTTGATTAAAAATCTAAAATTTCAAGGTAACTATATTTGTCACACCTCGTTTGTTTGTCGATCCTTCTTATTAAGTAAATCACTTTTTATGGATAAACACTCATATGTACTTTTTGAAATGAATCAAACCACTGTTTAATTAGTTTTCATATCGTTTTTAAGTTCCCAAAACAACTTTATAACTCCAATTTATCACATCATACAACACAAGTTTTAACTCCCATAATCCTCTTTTCATTTCTCATTTTTGTGGAGTTAATTAGGAAATAAGTTTAGTTATCATTTACTCATTTTTACCACACACTATATCAACATTTGCATAAAGAACGAATTATGTTAACAAACTTATTTCATTCATAACTTGCCGAGTAGTGGGATTTGGAAAACCTTTACATAGAAAATAAGTTTCCAATCCATACAAAAGTTATTTATTATAGTACACACTAAGTATTACATATGCAAGTATCTAGTTTACTCTAATATTATGTTAACATATTAAGTGAAAAACATAGGTTTATCCACCGTAAACCTGTCATGGTAGAGATAGGCGTGAGTATAGGCACAATATACATTAAGTTCGTAGGTTGTGCCCAAGTACATAAGAAACTGCGGGGCATCTTCATAGTATCCCCATAGATCCGTTTCTATTACTTGTGAAATCCGGCTCCCACTTGTATTCTCGCTCCAAGTCTCATCTTGCTTTTCAAATACCTTGCGAATAAACATCTACAAAATTTGTTAAATATTGAGTGAGTACTAAGTACCCCGTGAGTTGAATTGGGTTACCATAAGACTTCAAGAAAACCATATTTCAATTACAAGTTCCATAAGAAAAATATACACAAACCTCTTCAAATGTATAATAGGGCTCAACCACTAGAATCACCAACTACCCGTAGCGCGCAATCAAATCATTCAGACGCCAAATTTCTAATGGCAAATGGATCCACAATAACTCCGGTAGACCCTTACCGAAGTTTCAGAAAACATTATCAATCAAAGCAGACACCATGCCAATCATTCTTATCCCGGGTCATAGAATAAGTTATAGCATGGGAATAATTCAAATTCATTCATTACAGAACGGGTAGGGCAATACTAGTGAAGTGTGTGTAATAAAACATTTCATTCCTTATCAATGTAAGATATCATTTAATCATTCTTTTCACAAAGCCATGGCATGCCAATGGAAACCAAATCATTAGTTACTCACTTTGTTTTCTTTTCTTGTAAGGATTTGTGGATGTCTAAATGTGGCTCAATTACCTTCAATATTTGAATATTCTTCAAGTAATATAGCTTTCCAAGTAGGGTCTTCTATGTATATGAGGAAAGGCTTGTTTGGAAGACAAAAGATAGGTTTTTGAAGGCTTCATAAGGGTTATCTAAGCCCTCCTCAGTATATGGACGAATTTTCCCAACTAGTTTCTAAAGGTCATTGGATTCCACCAATGAAAAGGCTTACAATTGTCCCTAAGTGCATTAATGCCCATCCAATAGAAATAGCTCCAATTGTATATTCATGAGAATTCTTGTGTTTTTCAACTGCCAAGTGTTTCTCTATTATCCATGTGATCAAATCCAAGAGCCCAAATATTCTCTAGATTTTTCTACCTTTCATTTAAGGAATCCTTCAACTTAAGACATTTTATAACTAAGTGCTTGGCTTTTTTATTATACCATAATAGTATTATATTTATTATTTAAGCCTTCTTTGGCCTAGAATTTGTTACCCGGTTTTTGCCTTTATGTTTATTTTGGTAATAATACTAACCAATGACTATAGTTACAACAACTCAAGAAACTGTTTTCCGTCCTTATTAAAGCCTACAAGAACGTTCTCAATTTCTTACTAAGTGCCACAGTTAATTAGCCGATTACACAAATGTTTTCAAATTATTATTATAGTAGGTTTTGTAAAATCACTTACCGAATCCTTATAGTAAATCATTATTCAAGATTTAAGTCAAAATAAAATTTTGTTAAATTTTTCGGAGTGTTACAATATTTCTTCTACTAATTACAACATAATCAAATTCAAATAAACTATCAAACCCCATTACAATGAAAATGGAAATGACCCACATCAATGTAAAAAAAAAATCATATTTATAAAGTCATCAAATCTAAAATTTCAAAGTAACTCCATTTCTTCTACCAATTCCAACATAATCAAATTCAAATAAACTATTAAGCACCATTACAATGAAAATGGAAATAACCCACATCAATGTAAAAAAAAAAAAAAAATCCTAGTTATAAAGACATTAAATCTAAAATTTCAAGGTAACTACATTTCTTCTACTAATTACAACCTAATCAAATTCAAATAAACTATCAAGCCCCATTACAATGAAAATGGAAATGACCCACATCAATGTAAAAAAAAAAAAAAATCATATTTATAAAGTCATCCAATCTAAAATTTCAAAGTATCTCCATTTCTTCTACCAATTACAACCTAATCAAATTCAAATAAATTATCAAGCACCATTACAATGAAAATAGAAATGACCCACATCAATGTAAAAAAAAAAAAAAATCCTAGTTTAAAGACATCAAATGATGGGATTGGGGTGATTAGAAATTACAATGCATTTATCCATGAGATGAGGCCAAGAAGGCTGGCGGGCAATGGCGGCGGTGTTGGCGGCAGAAGCAGATGGCTGCGGGCGAGGCGCGGGCGCGCAGCTCAACCAGCAGCAGCAAAGGCAGCGACAGCAGTAGGGTGAGGCAGCAACCGACAACGCGACAGAAACTCTGGATGATGGCGGATTGAGAGCGAAAGAGATTGATTGTTGATTGCCAAATTAGGGTTCTTCAAGTCTCAAATTGGGATTTGGAATATTTGGAATTTAGGGATTTGGAAGCGGGATGAGCCGTGTGTGTGATTGTCGACTGAGCTCAAAAATCGTGCTCTGTTTGTGAATTTTTTTATTTTTTTTTGTTAATCTGGAAAAAAATTTTTGGGCCAAAATAATGGGCATTTAAATTTTAAAGAATTGGGCCCTCTTCTTCAAAATATGGGTCCTGAAAACATTTAAAAAAAAAAAAAGGATGATATGAATATTGGGCCAGGTATAACAAATTCGTTTGAGCCCCTATTTGTCCTAGGCCTGAGGCGGCTGCCTCATCCGCCTTGGCTCAAGACCGGCCCTGCCTCACATGCATCATGCTTTTACTTGACATAACATTCCAAAATGAACGGCTACCATGTTTCTCATCTTTTCCTGCCTACGTTCACAAGCTATGTTGAATTGGTGCTATTTTGCACAATGTGACCCATACGATCATGAATAAAATGGCAAAAGAACCAACGTAACAACCGGATAAACACAATAATATAGACAAACACAGAATTTACCTTATTTCAATTTCTCCAGATTGATAAACTAAAATTAATCTATATTCCGCTTCATTTATCTTGAATGTTGTAGTCCAATGACATGGATTCTCAATTTCCAATTGACAGATGAAATTATTCTCTCCCTGAAAAAGTCATTCATAAGCTTTGAAAGAAAATAAGAACTACTATTAACATTGAAAGGTTAAGACAATATTACACCTGAATTATGGACTTTAAACAGTAGATATACAAAGAATCCTCGCAACAAAGTAAAATCAGAGATGTCACGGGTAGATCTCCAACTTCTGATGAGTCACTTAATTTTTTTTGACTTTTAGCTTCGGGGTGCGGCAGGGTTGTCACTACATGCTTTTTGGACCTTTCCGTGAGAAGATCTTTGCCTTCTTCTCAAAAGCAAGTCCAATTAGAAAGTAACATCTCATAAAGATAAAATTAGATTGTATCACAAGACACAGATACTTTCCTAATAAATACATGTGTATTGCGGTTGATTCTTCCTTTAAATGCATTGGCTGAGAACTGATAATTTTGCCACTGATGCCATCAATCAAAACTATGTGTGCACCTCTTGTCAAGACAAAAGCAACCTCCTTTGTAGATTTAGCCGTGGTTTGACGTTTAGGTTTACTATCACGGGTATCGAGAAAACTTTTCATAGCAAGAAAAATGACTGTGGACCTCAGGCTAGATACACAGTCTGTAGTAAATAAAACTAATAATAAACCAGTATCAACCATTGCAACCTGCAATGTGATAATTATGATTCGAAAATTTTTCATAGACTTCAGGAAAAAAATAGGCATACAGGTTTATCATAGCAAAGTGGTTTCTGTAACAAAGGAAGCTCACCTGCCCAGACTCAAATCCCACCGCAAGTCTGTCCCCAGAAGATACAAATTGCAAGGTAAGCACATTAGATTTAATGATGGAAAATATAGCATAGCAGTGGCCTTTCTCTTCATGCGTCAAATTTACTGTAAATAAATTACACAACCATTATCATATGTTATGTATATAAAGAAAATAAAAGGAGGTGCTTCAATTAATGTTAAGAATTGGCTGTTCAGTATGAAAACTATAGAAGTTCTTTGGATTTTTGATTACACAGACTACGTAATTGGTTAGTAAACAGACCCTAAATATTAAATATCTCTTATATATCTCATAATTGTGTTTTATTAATAGTGTTCATTTCCATGTAATTCGAATAAGTGCTACAGTGGTTAGGTTCTCACGTTCTAAGCAAGAAGTCTTAGGTTCAAACCGCACCTACCTTCCTCTTATTCCCCCTCCCCTCCTCCATATTGCCCTTGTAAAAAAAAATAAAAAAGGGAGTTTCATTTCCATAACATATGAATCATGTGTTTAATTTTTAATGTATAAATTACTTATATTTTTAGTAACTGATTTTAGTAGACTATTCCTGTAATTGTAAAAATATTCATTATGATATTAGAGAGTAATTTGTTACCATCAATCAGAACAAACTAAATTGCGTGTTAAAAAAATTTCAACTATCCCTCACTTAATTGTTTCAAACTATGATCAAATGAGATCATTAATTTTATGTAAATCTTTTTCTATAGTTAAGGTAATCTTCAAGCCCAAGTTGTTGGGAAGCGGTAATTTAACAATTTAGTGAGTGAGTTGTGCTTATTTTTCCTTATAGTTTTGACACACAGGTAACATTATTAGCTCTTTATTTCAACTAGCATTGATATCTTTTTCTTATCCGATGTTCTGCTGCTCAACTACATACTAACTCCATCATATCGCTATTGCATAAGCATAACTCTTTCCTCATCCAATCTCCACCTTTCTTGTTTTGCTCTTAAATGTCCAGCATCCAAGCCAAGCAATCTTTGGAGTTCCAAGATCGAGTTCCAGATTGTGAACATTTTAAGTGCACCTGAGAGTTATCATCTCGCCAATGTACCTCTCATACAGTTACTCCAAACAAATAGCAATACCAAGATAGGGATTCTCCAACTTTTTTATTATACTTTAAGCTGATTAAGCTATTCAATTGATAGTACAGAGGTTGCCACAATTTGAATAGAATCACCAAATTAACAATGAGAATTTGATAGCTGTCATAATCCAGAAACATATATTAACTGGCCCGAGATGCATTTTACAACTTGAGTGGTTCTGTTTACCGATACCAATTGCTAGATAACTTCTTTAGCCATTGTAGGTAAGCCTCCAAATTTATGAGATGTTTGTCTCTATTGATTAAACAACATATTTCTATGGCAATTCAGTTATCAACAGATGCTTACAACGAGTTATTATACCAGATGGATTAATTCTTTCCAAAATCTTCTGGATGAAGGTACATATTTGTCAGTTCAGATTTATACTTTTCGTATACATGTTAGAAGAAATCTTGATCAGTCAATTGAAATTACGTTGTTTCACTGGTTACTATAATAAAAATTGAACTTCTGACATAGCAGATTTATTTCCTTATTGGGGCACGTGAGTCGCCAATTTTGGAATCATTTTCTCTTTTTCTGCACAAGAATCTAATGTGCTATTCCTTTGAGCATCTCCAATGCCTAGTCAAGATCGAATGTCATGGTTCAAAATTCAACATAAGAGAGATAGAGAGAAAGATGAGAGAGAAACTGAGTGGAAAGAGAGAGAAAAGTGAAGAAAAATAGAGGGAAGTTTAAAAAAGATGAGAGAGATAGAGATAAATTCAAAAATAATAATAAAATAATGATTGACATGGTAAAGAAGAATGTAGATATATAACATTGCACATTACACGATGAAGAAAAAGTGAAGAAAAAGTAGGGTAAAAGAGATTAAAGTGATTAAAAGAAAAAGAAAATAGGAAACATATGAGACCCATCAATTTTTTTGTGTGTATCTCTCTTATATTGAATTTTGAGCTATGACATTCGACTTTGACTATGCATTGGATATGCTCTTTGTGCTTCTTATTCATTCATACAAATGATGTTTCCATGCATGAATTGCTCAATTTGGCATTATCTAGAGTTCAGTATGAATATTTTAGCGGAAGGACAGATATAGTCCATGTGGAGATGCTGTTTTCTGCTAGTTTTACACTCTTTCCTACTACAGGGAATACCCCATCACCGTGACTTAGTAAACAAGAAACGTTGACCTCAGATAAGAACTGGCAATCTATCTCACCAAAGTCCTCAGGGATAATTAGAAAGATCAATAAGATATTTTACCCCCATTTTTATGGTATTTTGATTGTTTAGAATCTTGAACAAGTTTGTTTCTATACTAATTAGTTTTTTATGTAATTAGGTTAGGTTAACCTTATATATGCAAACAGTTGATATCATTGTTGTGCCCCTGTTAGCCATCTCATTTTTTGTTGAAATGAGAGAATAAGTGGACTTGAACGGTGGACATTTGAATGGTACATGCGGGTCCTATGAGATATGTTGATGTGATTAGTTTGACCAAATTCAAATTTGAAATAGAATGAGGAAAAATAAGCGGGTTAACAAGGGCTGATCGTACTTTTTAATCATAAAATAAACTGAATCCATTTTCCGTAATTTTTCTGGTTCTTCATTATTCATCTCTTTCTACATCCTTTCTCTTATATTCTATATTCCCATATTACATTTAGCATCACATTGTCTTGGACCTTTAGCCTTATATGTCTGTCCAAGTTCATAATTTTTAAGCTAAAAAGGAAAAAGAGGGGATTTGAACTCATAAGGTCAAATTTGAAATTCCCTGATTTAATTCTATACTTGCCAAGTTGCATGTATTACTAGCCGATAAACACGCCACAATTTTCAGAAATGCTGTAGATACAATAACATAAGATGGCCGATAGGGAAAAACAACAAAAACAATAATAAAGGCACATATTTTAATGAACAAACAAAATTATACCTTCATGTTTGCTTTCAGCAACTATTGTCAAGCTTCTCTGATTAGAGTCTCTTTCTAGCCTATAAAGGAAACCCTACATAATAAACCCAAGAGAACAAAAACGTAACTATTTTTATCACAGAGTTTGTCCTAATATAACATTGAAGACAATTTAAATAAATAAATTTGTCCCCCTTCTAAGTTGTTTTAACGTATAAATATGAAGGTCTTACCAGACCATACTCCTTGCCAATGGCAAAAGTCAAGTTGGTAGAACAAAGGTCCAGTGCTGATACTGACCCCGCTGTGCCATCAACTTCAATGCCCTTTATCTGCAGATGACATGGTTTGTGCACGACGTTACAAGTAAATTTGAATGTATTCTAAGAGATGATAGTTTATTTTACATTGTGGCTGCATATTTTAACAACTTGCGTTACTACACTAACCTTACATCCTAAAACACAAATTAGTGACATAACTGGAAATGTGGCATCCCATATTCGAAACAATCCATCTTGATATCCTCCTATGTATATTCTTTGTGTCCCATTAACTTGAGCAGATGATAGTTGACAAGGAACGCCACTAGTTATAGGCCACTTTGGCCCTTTAGCCATCATATTTTCTGCTTCTTGTTTTGATTTTGAATCTATCTAATGAAATGATAACTTACTATTAAAAAGAAAAAGGCAAGAACTTAAATCACAGTAAGGGTATCCTTTACCTCTGAGAATGCACTTAAAATCGTCCTTTCTGGACCTATCAAATATAGCCTTCCTACAGTCATATACAGTTCAATGGTGGGTATGATTGCATGATATTGAACTGTATTGGCGGAATGATTCTTCTCTAGGCCAGATTTGAAGGCAGAAAAAGAATGAAAGTTGTAGAAATGCAATTGCCCAGGATGGATCAGACGTGTGCTCTTCCGATCTTGATCCACTACTGCCTGCTTCATAAGGATCTGGTATAGCAATCACATCCGCAAAAGATCCATGAAAAGCAAGGTCAAGACGATTAACACACTTCAGCTTTACTAACCTAGGCGACCAATCAAGATCAAGGATCTGCACTAGCCAAACCGTTAGAGCAGTATTCGCATAAAAAAATTGAAATGTCAGAAATTAACTGGAAAGCTGCAAGTCATCATTGATTTCTTTAGAAATCTTCATGCTCAAAGTACAAAGATCAAAATTAATTAATATAGAACGAAAATTTGTGGTCTGTAGTTAACTGGAAACTAATGAGATGCTTTTGGAGGAAATCATTGCAAAGCCTGCATCTAGAGTCAGGAAACAACCAAGCTATTTTAACACAAATATGATTTGTTCTTAGGGTCACTATGCATCATAATTTGATACCACCAGAGCTAAGAAAAAAGATACATTTGAATCACTTTTTAGCTAAAATACATTTGACGATTACTGATGCTCACTGATCCATATTTTAATCTTTAGGAATGAAAAGCAGATTTATTCTCCAGGAGAATGGAATTCTCCTTTGTCAGACAAATCGTGGCATATTCCTATAATCCTCTTTCCATTTACTAGGATTACATGCATAAAACGAAGATGCTAGTTTCAAAATGAACCCAGCATATAATGTGACTGCTCATGATCCCAGGAATAGATTTTTAGTTATCTTAGATAGTGCAGAACAAAGTAAAGAGAAGGGAGAGATAGAGATGGG
Source organism: Nyctanthes arbor-tristis (assembly GCA_963692815.1). Classification (NCBI taxonomy): domain Eukaryota; kingdom Viridiplantae; phylum Streptophyta; class Magnoliopsida; order Lamiales; family Oleaceae; genus Nyctanthes; species Nyctanthes arbor-tristis. Next base: position 17,182 of record CAVNYN010146245.1, read on the forward strand.
AGAAGAATAAAGTGACAGAAGATGGAAGGAGGGTAGAATAGAGAAGGAAAATGTATTTTCATTCAGTAAATCAAGCTTAATTACAAAAAACTAGGCTAACAAGATATGGAACTAAATAAAGATTAGGAAGACAAGATTTCTTTCCTATTCTGGTATGTCTATGCTTGATAGTTGCATCACGACTCACTAGAACTCATCCCAATTTCAAAACAATTCTCACGATATAACATGAAGTTAAATATCCATGAGACATCTCTTTAGTTTCCTAATTAATTTGGAACCACTTATGAGAAGAGATAACAAGTACTCTTAATTACGATTACCTAAGCCCACTAATTAGTCTCTAACTCTCTATACTCTAAATAGAATAAATGCATCAGCAACCATGCAAACGGAATATTTTGGGGGAAACTAAGGGGTGCCATGTCAAATATCAGTTGAAGGTAGTGGTTAATGAGCCGGTAGGTAACACTTCTTAGCAGTTTTTAGCACCCAAATAATGAATATAAAAAGTGAAAATACAGAAATGGAATAGCATGTTGATACTGCATCATGGTTGGTAACAGCTAGACACAAAAACAAATTACTAGAAAATATGGTATATCCAATATATAATGCCTCTACAATGTTGGCGGACTAGAACAAAACAGCTAAAAATTGGAAACTTCTAGCAGCTCCTGAAAATCCTAGTACTCAAGAAAAAAATACACAAGCACATAAGAATCTATCAAAAAGAAAACCAACATAATCAGATAGCTAATAGGTCCAGTGAACCAGAATATACCATCAAGACTTCTTCAGATCCAATCTCTTCACCACCGTAGCCAAACAGGTGGCCTCCACAACCATTTTGAGCATTTTTAGGAGACCAATGCAGCACAATGATTGGAAGTCTTCTATCTCCTGATGCCAATTGTAACTTAACAATATCACTATATGATGGTAGTGTGCTTTGACCATTTCCTTTACCAGAAACTGAAAGATTCCATAGTAAAATATCTCCATCTACATAACCAACAGCTAATACTAATCCATCAGGAGAAGCCCAACAGAGAGAGCTTATTTCCTTTTCTGCTTGCTTATCATCTGGTGAATTAGTCAGGTATTTACGGCTTTCATTATTTGAAAAATTAACAAATGTTCCCTCCTTCAGTTGCTGATCCTTATAGCCTCGGATGAGAACATGTTTATCTGCAGTAACATCCCAGAGAATGAGCAAGCTGTTCTCATATGCTATCAGCATCCTGCAAAAAAATTGAAGTGATGTAAAAAAAGATGAGGGAAAAAATTAATCCAGAGTACATGATCAGCTATAACGAATACATAGAACATAGATGTGATAGACATGTATAAGGAAATATACTACGTCAGTTAAGAAGATTTACCATAGTTATACTAAATTGAGCCTCAATGTAAATCAACTTAAAGAAACACATGGTCAAAATATCCAAATTGCACTTAGCTTGCTGTTAAGTATGTCCATAAACAAGGCAACAACAAAAACAATAATTAAGTCCTAGAATGACTCTCACTATAGTTAGCTACTATCAGTATGTGGAAGTGAAAGGTAAGAACTTCATGGAACATATGAGACAATAACACGAAATTGATATCTCAGATAAATTTGCTCATGTTCTTTCGTTTAGATGAAAAGGTAAAGGACGAAGAGAGAGCATAGTCTCTCTTTTTAACTGTCGTGAGTCCTTCCCCATGCATTTGACCATTTATGTAATTTGAATATCTTGAAGAACAAAAAAAAAAAGGCACAAGATACTGAAAGAAGACGTTTTGGAGTTCACAGTGAGGAATCTGGATGGAGAAACTAAGCATTCTTTATCTTACCTATTCCCTAATGAACAAGGTTGGGATAGCACACCAACAATGGATTGATGATCATGGAATAAAATCCCGGCTCCTTCTGCAAATTAATGATAAGATATAATAATTCAACATGTCTTTCTAGTACCACAATCATGCGTTATACAGGAAAAACAGTGTAAATTAATTTTAGTATAAATACTATTATTATAAAATGTGAAAAAGTGTTCGAACATACAATTTGCTCTAGTTATAAATGTTAACCATCACTGGATACTCAAACTGAAATCAATATAAACAATTATAAATTTTAAAACCCTCCTTAAACATAACGTTAATTGTACAGGTTTTTGGTTTGCCATCCTTATATCACATAATAACATCTTAAATATATACTGACTTTGATTGGTCATAAGCATTGTGTATATGATATAATTATTAAAGTCTGACAACCTTGGATCGGAAGGGGTCAATGACGTCTTTGAAATGAAAACCTACGCTCAACCGGCCTCATGCAACACACACACAAAAATACGGATTCACCTCAAGAAAAGATTATTCAATTCTTCTTATTCAAGTGTAACCGAAAAGCCCTATAATGAATGAAAATGTGAATAAATAACTTACCCAAACGGGCTACATACTCCAAATCAGACAAGCCTGCAATAATTGTCTAAAGTAACAAAAAACTAAAAATGTGAAACAAAGAAACGACTCAAAATCGAAAAAACACAACATAATTTGAGGAAAATACAAAATGAGTAGTGGCATAAACTACAAGTTTAATCCCTCTCGTTGAGCTATCCTAAAAGTTGATGTCATAGGGCGAAAACGGATTCTGAATGCAAAAGTTATGTCCGCTTCTCTTTGACCATGGGCAATCGCATCGTTCCATATAAGCAATCGCAACATTCCATTTTTTTATGGGCAATTGCAATATTCCATGTACGCAAGTTAACGTGCAAAAGAAAAAAGGGAAAAAAAGGAAAATCAAATTTAAAGAAATTAGTCAACGGTTATTAAAACATTTTCCAAGGAAAAAACGTTTAATTAGAGAAACCAAAAATAAATGAATAAATAATGATATCCTTAGAAAAGTTATGGAATCAAAAAAAAATCTATGAGAAATAATCTGTATATATATATATATATATATATAGAACAATTTCATTTTGCCCACACGCATACATATTATTATGTGTGTGTGCATATATATGAAACATCTAAGTTATAAGCATCCTACAGTTATAGTCTAGATGTGTGTCACGCATATATACACACACACATTAAAGTAATTTAGTTTCCATTTCCCATTTTCCCGCCTAAAATCACTTTCTAAATCCGGCATTTCAATCTTGACTATTGGTTTAACTCTTAATCATATTCGTTTATTTATTTATTTTTATCTTTTTATTATTTTCATTTATTTTTTATTTTTTTACTTTCATTTATTGGTTTCATTCATTGATTAAAACACATTTATATAAACTACGAACGTAATTTATTTTTTTAGCAGACAAACTAATCCATTTTTCACTTTCATGCTTTTGACATATGAAACCGTGGGATCCCATATCCTCAATTATAATTTTTCCTCCAATTAAACAAACTATTCCAATTAAAAACCCCTAAATTATTCAATTAACCGTGAATAGGCATTTTACCATTTGCAGCCAAATTTTCATTTCATACCTTATATTATATTTTGACATATTTCATCATCATTAATCTTACTAACTAAAAATAACTTAGTATTAGTATAATTAATTACGTTGTTAACTAACTTAATTGTATCCTATATGTGAATATAGAATAATTGAATTGTTATTTCAACAATATTTAATCTATTCCAACGTTATTTTATTATAATATAGAATTATGCTATGCATTAGTGAAGATAAGGAACAACATAATGTTTCCATTACAATATAAAGTCTAATCAATAATAACTACAATTGTCATAAATTTATGTATTTACATTAGATATAGATAAGTTAACCTATTAAGATCATAAATCATGAATTAAAGATCTTGAGGTTTCTATATCCATTTCCCATTGTCAAAGGTAACTTTCAACTATTATAAAATAACAAGACTAAATCAAACAATTAACCTTATTTGAATAGGTTTCGCATTTTCAACCAAATCTTTAATGATAATTTTAAGGATAATTAAAACACAGTTATATAAATTACTAAACTAATTCATTTTTTTGGCACACAAAGTAATCCGTTTTTCACTTTCATGCCTTGACATATGAAACTGTGGGGATCATATGCTCAATTGTAATTTTTCCTCCAATTAAACAAACTATTGCTCATGGCTTTCCAATTAAAAAACCCTAAATTATTCCATTAACTCGTAATAGGCATTTTACCATTTGCAGCCAAATTTTCATTCCATACCTTATATTATAATTTTGACCTATTTCATCATCATATATTCAAGCAACTGCAACCGAAATTTCATCCAATTTCTCAAGCCAAAAAATTCAGCCAAATATTTAATTTGTTTCTTCACTGGACTTAGCAGTTCACCAGCCAAGGAAATTCATTGCAGTCGACATTTGGCATCACTCCTTGAACGACTTTTTCAGGTTGTCTCCAAACTCTTATGTTAATTTCAACACCCATCCGATCTATAGTTTATATGTTTTTAATGCAATATTAATACAATCAAAATAAATTAGTTTGCTTGTGACTGTTATGTTATCTGGGACCGATCCATTTGTATATGTGTCAATTAGATACCAGGAAGAAAGAGCAAAGCTTGAAAGGTAAGAACCCCGATGTCTAATATGATTTCTTTTTTTGATTATTTTCTCCTTTGATTCTAACCATTCCAATTTAAATTTAGATAAAAAGAAGTTTAAGGATGTGACATATGCATATTGAAGTTACAAATACGTACGTGAAGCTGTCATTTTATGCTCATTAAAAAAAAGGAATAGTTCTTGCATATTTTAATGTCAACTTGACATTTTACCTTCCTTAGCATACTGTTTTCACCCAAAATTGTTTATGTTCCTTTATATGTCATCTTTGCCGGTAACTTGAGGAGCTTGAAATATATTCCTCTTTGCTAGAACTAATATTTTTTGTCTTTTATTTTCTAATGTTGGATTTAATTATACCATTAACTACTTATGATTGCTTACATGATTTGAATATTTACTGCATTCTTGGTGTTTACTTGAGGAAGTAATGTAGAGGTGCTCCATCATTTTTTCCTTTTTTTGGTGTAATGATGGGCAACTATGATTAATTGGGTTTATGTTAGATTAATTATTGACTACTTTCTAAATTCATCTTCCAAGAGTAGTAGTAAATTGTAGGGTTAATTACACCTAATGTCCCCAACCTTCCAAAAAACTATCGATCACATCCCCAACCTTTAATTTTCCTTTTGGGCATCCTCAACCTTTTAAGATCGTTACACCTAACATCCCTAGTGACGAAAATCATCAATTTCTTCCGTTAAGTTGGGGGTATAATGGTAAAATAAAAAATAATTATTTTGACGTTTTAAAAAAAAAGTTTGGGGGGGGGGGGAGAAGACAGCCCCTTCTGGCAGTATCTCTCCCCTTTTATGCAACCAAAAAGGGGGGGGGGGGAGTCTCCCCCCACTTTTGGGTGCTAGAAATGGCTGCCGAAAATGCAGCAAAGTGCTGCCATTTCCAGCAGCAGAGAGGTGGAGACTCCCCACTTTTGGCTGCCAGGAATGGCAACCAATTGCTATTGGAAATGGCAGCAAAGTGCTGCCATTTCCGGTAGTGCGTGGGGGGGAGACTCCCCCCACTCTGGCTACCATTTCCTACAGATAAAAGGTGGGTGTCTCCCCCTACTTTGTTTTAAATTAAAATTTTTTTTGTATTTTACCATAATACCCCAAATTAAATGGAAGAAATTGACGATTTCCATCCCATGGACGTTAGGCGTAGTGATCTTAAAAGGTTGAGGACGCTTAGAAGGAAAATTAAGGGTTGGAGACGTGATCGATAATTATGTAAAAGGTTAGGGACGTTAGGGTAATTAACCCTAAATTGTATTGGAAGCTTAGGTTTTTGAGGTTGAAAAGGATCGTTGGCAACTATCATTATTGATATCCTTTCATTGTATAATGGGCAGAAGGGAAAGGAAAGAAAAACTAAAAAGACCAACAAATGGAAATTAGTGATATGCTTTCATTAGATTTCCGATCTCGGAAATTTTGAAACCAACAATGTTATTAGTATTTCATTGTTTCATCCTAAATATCAAATGTTATTGTTAGTCTATTTTAATTCAATCAAGATTGCATGAAAAAAAAGAGGCAGATTAATATTTTGAGGTTAATGAATTTATTTAATAAATAAATACTTAAATGGTAATTAAATATATTATCACATATCAGTTATTTTATAAGTATACCAACTTCTTCATCCGTGCGTTGGGTCTTGAATTCAGGTCTTTTTTTAAATTTTATTTTACACCAGTTTTTAAATATGTTGGCAAGACTAGTTGTAACATTTAATTTTTCATGCACGTGAATTCCAGCATAAACTTTGTATGATTGATGTAATGCTTCTAATTATTTCAATAATGTTTTCAAACTTCATATGTTTTCGATATCTATTGATCCATCTAGTGATTTATCTTTTTAGGAATTCTTATTTAAAATGGAATAATGGTCGCTGTCACTTTATATCTTTTTTATCTCAATGCACAAATGTGAAGAATCTGTTTGAATATTTTATTTTGCCTACACGTGGGCTGATTATTGTGTTTGTGTGCAAACCTTTGTTTAAATGTTATATTTTAGCAAACCTTAATTAGTTAGCAACTGATTATTAATTGTATATTAATATTTTGAAGTTGGTGTAAAATCATTAATTTTACAAGAAAAAAATGCTTGTAAGAAAAAAATATATAAAAAAACAGAATTGAAGACCAACTTTACAATGACAATTCTTTTTATAAATAATGATTTTAAATATTTAATTGCAAATAACTCATTCGAGTCGATGAGTGTTTATCAATGCAGAAGCATTAATCAATCTTTTTTTTTTTTTAATTGCAAAGGAATTGACTTCTATGTTTCATTGGTTATCGCTGTATTTTTCATCTAATCATCTATAGTTTTTTTAGAATCTTATAAAGGGATTTAATCTTTTAATATTTCTTAAATGAACCTGTTTATTGATGAATTACAAAAAGGTTATATTGGTTGTAATTGTTTCTCATTTATAAATTAATGTTGTACATACCTAACATGTTTCACTCTTGTCAGTGTACGATGAGGAAGTTGACAAAGTCAACTGTTATAAATGGTGGAAGACGAAGGAAGTTAGATGACAATAGAAGTCAATTGAATACTGCTTATAATAATGGCAACAATAGCAAGAAGTCTAGGGTTACTATCACTGCAAGCGGTTCTTTGGATATTTCTAATGATGCAATGTATGATCGCCTAATGTCCACTTAATCAAGAAGCCCTTTTAGTGATATCACTAATGCTGATATATAATTCTGATAAATCATTAAATGTTTAAATATTCATCACTAATTTGTTTATATGATTTTCTATCTCTCTATAGCGTTCAGTGCATCGCATTCTGTACATTAAACAATATTGAAATATCACCTTCTAGCACCATGTTAGACAATCATTGCATTATAGGACTATAAAGAGATGATGATCATCATGCACGGATGAGTAGCCATGATAATTTCACCGATATTCCTGGACCAAGCAATCCGTCTAACATTAGATGATGGCTTCGATGATTCTTACAAGTGTAAGACCAACTTTAATTTTAAAAAATATTTATTTTTAGCTCCTTTTTTATATTGATATGGTAAGCTTTTTTCATTGATTCGACTCTGTTGTTTGATTTTTTTAGATAATGCACTTAAAGACATATTTGAAAATTTATCTGACGGCGAGGATAATGATACCATATACGATGGTATGTTGCGTACATTGGTTTGACTTTCTTTTTTTTTTGCGTATATTGTCTTATTAAATTAACATGAAGTACACCGATATCTAATATCCTCTGTGTCAAACTCTATTCAACAAAGGAGGATGCTGAACACGCGGGATGTGTTATTGCAGGTATTTATTGCTCATTTACTTTTAATTCTGAACTCTCTAAAACCATCATTCGTTCACTTTTGAGTCAGTTATTTTTATGCTTAAGCAATTGAATAATTAATAGTTTTTATAGTTGCCTTAACTGCTTGATTGGTTTGTTTTGTTTTGAATCCCAGTGTATGTTGACCTTGGTGATCCTATGAAAGAGAGTAAACATTGTGGGGCCCTCTTTTGGCATGTTGAAAGGATACAAAAAACCTACAATTTTATGTCTCCAAAGTTCTCACTGTGTTGCAATCAAGGAAATGTCATGCTTCCTCTTATGGAGGAACCTCTTAAGGTTCTCAGCGATTTTATATTTGGTCATATAATTCAATGTTTGCATTTACTTCAATGGGTGAAAAATTAGATAAGGAGATAAACATTGGTAGAACGCAGGTTGCTGCCACCTGATGGGAAGCAGCCTCACTTCTTACATATGTACTTAATAGATCTTGATGAAGAGATAGCAAACAGAATTTCATCTGTCAAGTAAGTTAGATATGACCGGGCTATTTTTAAACTTTTCAGTTAGCCTTGAACCCTTTAGATTTATGTCATCGCACTTTATCTTTATAATCTAAGTGTATATTTATTCTTGTGTACCAGGTCTGTTGGTGGGACATGACTGCATGATACGTTGGTTTCTGACCTTAAAGATATGCTTGACACTTTTAACATACATGCTCAGTCAGTCACGATGGCCAGGGATAGATTCAATCTAACTAATTCTACTACTATGAAATTGAAGCTCATTGGGAAGAGGAATTTTGAGGGACGCACTTACAATACTCCTAGTGCTCGGGAAGCTGCAGCACTCATTGAAGAGGACTTTAGTATAAATAAAAGAGAGAGATGTTGTCATTTAAACAAAGTTTGGGGTTTTCAGTTTATGTCTGAGTTGAATCCATTTTTTCTTGCCTTACAATACTCGCTATTGTTCTCGTTTGGTCGAGATGGATTTAGAGAGGATGTGCTACTCATACGAGCATCTCAAACATTATCTAGAGGGAGAAAGAGAATTACCATGAAAGAGTTCTTCTCATTTAGACTGCAAGAGAAGAAGAGTGAGTCTCCAAATATCTTGAGATCGAGAAAGTTATTTCAGTAGTTTATGGTTGACGGTTATATGATGATCGAATCGTCATATTTGGCATTTATTAGAACTCATCAGAAAGATTTAAGAAGTGAATTGTACAGTGGGTTAGCCGATGTAGTTAGACATAGTGAGACAAATTCAACAAAGCTAGGGTAACTCATTGTATTACCCAATTTGTTCACCAGGAGTGTCCGTAATATGCTTCATAATTACCAGGATGCGATGCCTATTTGTAGGTAGGTTGGTTATCCACTGCTGTTCGTCCCATTTACGTGTAATCCAAAGTAGCCTGATTTGTTCATTTTGTGGAGGACAGAAGACTGAATCCAGATGACCGGCCAGACATCATTTGCAGGATGTTCAAAATTAAATTAGATCAGCTTGTCAAAGACTTGAAGCATAACAAGTTATTTGGTGAAGTCGGAGCAGGTAATATTTATTTTTCAATTATATTTAAATCATAACTCATTTATGTTTAAGTCATAATTTGTTAGATCATAATAGTTCTTTATTTCTTTTGACAATTGCAGTTGTTTACACCCTAGAGTTCCAAAAACGTGGTTTGACACATGCTCATATTGTCTTGTGGGTGGCTTAGAAAGATAGGCACATATCAACTTCAGACATTGATGAGATAATATCAGTAGAGATTCTGGACAAGACATCTAAACCTAAATACTATGATGTTGTGAAAGAGTTAATGGTCCACGGGCCATGTGGATCGTTTAACAAGGACTCAACTCGCATGAATAAGGGATGTTGTACGAAGCACTTTCCAAAGAATTTTGTACATCGTACTACAATGATCCAAGTGGTTTTCCAATCTACAAAAGGAGAGACAATGGTTCGACAATTGTAAAAAATGGTGTAGCTCTGGACAACAGATATGTTATCCCACACAATCAGCTTGTGAGGCTGTATTGAGGATTTTTGGATTTTATATTCACTATAGGGATATACTTGTTGAGCGGCTAAGCTTTCACATGCCAGATGAGCATAGTGTTTTTATTCTTCAGGGTAAACTGTCAACGTAGTTGTCAATTGGCCAACGGTTTAGTCAACAAAATTTTTAGCGTAGATGAAAGCAAACGAGAAGTATCCTCTGGCAAGAGAGTTGACTTATGTTGAATCCCCCAATAAGTTCATTTGGAACAGTAAACAAAAGAGTGGGTCTCGAGACAGAAAAGATTGGCAGTCCAGTATTTATTTTATGCACCCTAGGCATGAGAGAAGTTTTACTTGAGAATGCTACTAAATGTTGCTCAAGGTCCCACCAGTTATGATGACCTGAAGACAATTAACGAGACCTTGCATTCGACGTTTAGAAATGCCTACTATGTGCATGGGTTACTTAATGATGATAGGGAGTACACGGACGACATTACAGAGGCAAGTCATTGGGGATTTACACCGTCTCTTCGGAGTCCATTTGTAACTTTGTTATTGTCAGACTCTCTGACAAAACCTGGCCTGGTCTAGGAGCAGTGCTAGTAATACTTATCAAAAGATGTATTTTACACTGAGAAATAATCTGAATGACCAAGGTAATGAGTTCTCATATCTAAAATTTTATAGAGTTTAAATGTTGTCTAGTTTTAGAATTCATAAATATGTTAATTGAATTATAAGTTTTTTTTCTCAATTAAATTGAGTATAAACCCATTTATCATTTTCCAAAGCTGCAGACAAGCGATGATGAAATCAAAAATTATTGTTTGTTGGAAATTGAGAAGCTGTAGCAAAAGAAGGGGAAGAGTCTTCGTGATTATGAAGGTATGCCTCTCCCCACTGTTTCAGACCTCCCTCCTGCTGATAATAGTTTGATTTATGAGGAGTTATGGTAAGACAAAATTGCTTTGGTGGAGGAACACTCTGGGTCACTGTCAGACTTAATGGATGAGCAGGATTCTATATATGACAATGTGATGAGTGCTGTTGATGCCAATAGTGGAGGTTTGTTTTTCTTGTATGGATATGGTGGAACTGGGAAAACATTTTTGGTGAGCTTCTATGGAGATATAGTATTGAACGTAGCATCAAGTGGTATAACATCTTTACTTTTGCCTAGTGGGAAAATTGTGCACTCAAGATTTGCTATACCACTAACTACAACTGAAGAGTCCACATGCAATATAAAGCAGGGAAGTCTTTTGGCCAGGCTTATTGAGATGTCTAAGTTAATTATTTGGGATGAGGCACCCATGATGAATAGGTACTATTTTGAAGCTCTAGACCAGACTATGAGAGACGCCTTTCGGTTTTTTGAAAACTTCAATGGGAAAACATTTTTGGTGAGCTTCTATGGAGATATAGTATTGAACGTAGCATCAAGTGGTATAACATCTTTACTTTTGCCTAGTGGGAAAATTGTGCACTCAAGATTTGCTATACCACTAACTACAACTGAAGAGTCCACATGCAATATAAAGCAGGGAAGTCTTTTGGCCAGGCTTATTGAGATGTCTAAGTTAATTATTTGGGATGAGGCACCCATGATGAATAGGTACTATTTTGAAGCTCTAGACCAGACTATGAGAGACGCCTTTCGGTTTTTTGAAAACTTCAATGGGAAAACATTTTTGGTGAGCTTCTATGGAGATATAGTATTGAACGTAGCATCAAGTGGTATAACATCTTTACTTTTGCCTAGTGGGAAAATTGTGCACTCAAGATTTGCTATACCACTAACTACAACTGAAGAGTCCACATGCAATATAAAGCAGGGAAGTCTTTTGGCCAGGCTTATTGAGATGTCTAAGTTAATTATTTGGGATGAGGCACCCATGATGAATAGGTACTATTTTGAAGCTCTAGACCAGACTATGAGAGACGCCTTTCGGTTTTTTGAAAACTTCAATATTGGTAAACCTTTTGGTGGAAAGACCAATGTGCTTGGTGGGATTTTAGGCAGATATTGCCAGTCATTCCCAAAGGAATCAGGCAAGATATTGTTCATGCATCTCCTAACTTTTCCTTCTTGTGGGAGAATTATAAGGTATTGAGATTAACAAAGAACATGAGACTTAGGAACCTCGAGGGTGATCTGAATTCAGAGACGCTGAAGAGTTTCTTAGACTGGATATTATAAGTTGGATACGATGTGAGGTATTGAGATAAATAAAGAACATGAGACCTAGGAACCTCCAGGGTGATCCAGACTCAATAGCACTAAAGAGTTTCTCAGGTTGGATATTACAGGTAGGAGACAGTGTTTTGGGAGATGGTGATGAAGGCGAGTCAAACATTGAGATACTTGATGATTTATTGGTTACTGTCCTAAACGATCCTATGGAATCCATTATGAAGAGTACATACCCTGATTTCCTGACGGAGGGCCGTTCAGCTTCTTATCTTAATTCAAGGGCCATTCTTGCACCTACCATTAATGAGGTTGATAGGGTTAAGGATTACATGGTGAGACAGAACCTGTCTGAGTTGAAGACCTATTTGAGCTCCAATTCAGTCACTTTTTCTGACTCTAATAGTAATTTGCTTCTATGAGATCCATTCACCTGATTTTTTAAATGGAGTCAAGTTTTCTAGAGTTCCTACCCATAAGCTCAAGTTAAAAGATTGTGTACTGATAGGCGAAATCGCAAGTGCACGATATCGTTCAAGTAGTATAGGACTAGAAGAGTCCCGAATGTCGATCGCACAGGGAAAGTTGTCACCTATCTCACTTGAGTCAATTTCACACCAATTGAATAAGGAAATTAAGAGTTTGTAAAAGAATAATGAGGTTGTTTAAACTAAAAATTAAATGCTCTATCTATTTTAATCTAAGAAGCAACTCAAATTTATGTACTAGAAAATATATGAATGAAAGCGTTGAGACTCACGAATCCACAATAAACAGGCGTTTCAATTATGCAATCCCACTCATGACAATTCACCATCACGTACTCACAACCAGTTTCACAAGTTTAATTGAAAACCTCTCTCGAGCAAATTCAATTCTACCCAACCAAGTAAACCCACTATATCTATATGTGAATTTCAACCTAATTGAGTGCATTAATTAACAAGAAACCATGTATGTGGTCACACAAATCATAAAAGTATATCTCTATCTTCTATGCAATTTATGTTTTCTATTGAAGTGCTAAATTGGTGACTTACCTCTCGGTCTCCTCACGAATTCACTACCGCAATTACAAGTTGATCAGGCTCATAAAAGGTAATTACATATCACAATAGAAAATAAGCACGCAATAACAATTAGAGTCATGAATGGGATTAACTCAATCAAAACATGTCTATTGCTTCATCGATTGTCTCAACAAGGCAAATTAGTTACGCATAATAAAGGAATTCATAACATAAGCATTCGTAGGGTTTGAATACATGACCAGATTTTTGCAAAGAAAAGACGAAGAATAACGAAGAAAACGTTTGCACCAAACGAAGAACTTCATTCTTCAATCTTCACGCGAACCCCGGCTTCAATCTTCAAGCCCTTGCTCCAATCTCCTAGCCCTCAAGAATGATTTTCTATAATGAATCCCCTTTTACCGAAGGGTTTTCATTCTTTTATAGTTCGGGAAGCCTTAGAACCTAGAATGTGTCAAAAGGGCCCGAAAACGCATAAATGGCGTCTCCCGATACGGGCCGCGGGTGGCCGCGGGTATGCTTGCCGCGGCCTACTTCCATGGCATGCAGTTTAGTACTTGTTTTCAGTTTTTCTTGCGGCAAAGGTCCTTTTCGGGTTTTCCCTTCTTTTAAACACGTCCCTAAACTTCTTGGACTATGCATAAAGGTCCCCTCTCCCTTTAAACACATCACAGATGATCTTCTCACCCCGAACTCTCGAACAATCCCACCTCGATGCTATTTCTTGAAGGTAAAGCCTCAATTTGGCTCAAAAATAGTTCTTTTCACTTGTATCACTCCAATTTGAGCTTTTCACCTATATAAACCATATTCACACAAATTAGGTAGAAATCTGCTCGATTTCATATAGAATTGCATAAGTTAAGAGAAGTATTTTTGCATATAAAATACACTTATCATGTACCTATGATGCTTATGTGAAATATTGGCCGCTCGTCTAGATTGTGTAGTGATACACACCTTTTAGTGACTAGACTTGGGGATCATAGTATTGAGGCTCAGATATTGTCTGAACCGAATGCCGGGCAGAAGTTTTTTATTCCCAAATTAACCCTCACTCCGTCAGATATTAGACTGCCATTCACCTTTCACCGGAGACAGTTCGTGTTGATAGTCTGTTATTCGGTGACTATTAATAAGAGTCAAGGTCAATCACCACAAGATTTTATGTATTTCCCTACGAATTGTTTTTGTCGGGAAAAGTAAGATTTTGTAGGCAAAACCCTTTTGAGTCAAAAAAAATTTGTAGCGAAGTTTGTAGGACAAACATCATAGCCAAAGGCTTTAGATGACAAAATAGACAACCTTGTCAGCCAAAACCTACCCCTACAAATCCTTTGCCGAGAAATAGGGTTTATCGTCTAAGTGCTTTCCACACAAATTCATTTCCAAGCCAAAAGCCCTTTCTATCGCAAATATATGTTTGTAGGGAGTGACATTGGTAGGCAAAACATCCTTTCCATCACAAATTGATTTTTGTAGGAAAAGAAATTCATAGGCAAATGATCCTTCGTGTCACAAATATATTTTTGTGCTCACAAATGTATTTTTGTAGGCGGAGTTATTTGTAGGGAAAACATCCTTTCCATCTCAAATCTGGTGTGGTGATTGTTGTTACACACTCAGAGGTTGGCAGCTATGGACACAAGCCTAGAATAAGGTTTAGATGTGAGCGGAGTGGAAAATATAAGAAACACAAAAGTGAAAATGGTACAAAGTCAAAAAACCGAGATCTATTGGAACACGTAAGTGTGGTTGTCCTTTTGATCTAAATGGTGTAAAGTTGCCTAATGAAGATGATTGGATGGTAAGGTACGTTACACAATCACCCACCGATACAACATTTGGAAGGTCATCCTTATGTTGCAAGACGTACAAGTGAAGAAATAAAAATTTTAATAGACATGTCAAAAGGTATGGTCAAGCCGAGGAATATATTGATGACCTTGAAGGACCAAAATCCTATGAATGCTAGCACAATGAGAACTATATATAATACTCATGCAAGACATAGATTAGTTGAAAAGGCAGGAAAGAGACAAATGCAACAATTGTTAAGCAAGCTGAGTGAGCACAACTATATTGAGTGGCATAATTTTCATACAAAAACGGATGAAGTTAGGGATCTTTTCTTTGCACATCCGGCATCAATAGATTTGGTACTTGCATTTCCACATGTACTTATAATGGATTGTACTTACAAACCCAATAGATATCGACTTCCCCTTTTAGAGATTGTTGAGGTTACTTCGACCCAAATGACATTTTCTATTGCATTTGTATTCATGGGATATGAGCGAGAAGTAAGCTACACTAGGCACTTGAAATATTGAAAGAGTTGATGAATTAGGATGTGCTACCTTCTGTGATTATCACTGATAGAGAGTTGGCTCTTATTCAAGCTATTGAAAAGGTATTTCCCAATGCTAAAAATCTATTGTGCACGTGGCACATATCCAAAAATATTTCTGCTAACACCAAGAAAGAGTTTAAGTCAAAAGAATTGTGGGAGAAATTCCTCATTAGTTGTAGCCAATTATTTGGATCATCCACCGAAGAGATGTATGAACAACTTCAAAAGGATTTATTGAATAATTTTGACGAATTCCCAAAAGCTTTGGAATATATTCAAGGAGCTTGGTTGAGTAAATATAAGGAGAAATTTGTTGTTGCATGGGCAAATAAAATTATGCACTTTGGAAATGTTATGTGTAATAGGTATTTTATATATGATTTATGACATATATAAAATATGTCATAAATTATGCACTTTGGAAATGTTATGTCAAATAAAATTATGCACTTTGGAAATGTTATGTCTAATAGGTGTTTTATATATGTTTTATGACATATATACATGATACTTTCTTGTTTAATAGATTGGAAAAGAATTCATTATCATTACATTTAACCAATGTAGTTAAGTTGCTTGTATGTATTTATATATTTATAGGGTTGAGAGTGCACATTCTAAATTGAAGAAACATCTTGGGTCATCACATGGAGACTTTGAAACATCATGGAAGGTGATGCATCATCTTGTAGAATTGCAATTCACTGAGATAAATGCTTCATTTGCACAAAGCATGAATTTGGTTCAACATAACTTTAGACGTGGTCTTTTCAAAGAGCTTCAGGGTTTTGTGTCCAAAGATACAATGAATATTATTTTTGAAGAGCTTCAGGGCACAAAGCATTGGCTTTGACCATAAGGCTTGTCATTGTACTCTTAGATTAACCCATGGTTTGCCATGTGCATGTGAAATTTCAAAAATGCATTGTCACTAGTCCTATTCCACTGTCATCAATTCACCCTCATTGGAGAAAGTTGGACACATTGGTTACATCAGGAAATGCTACTTCTAAGTTGAATATTATTATCAAGTTAGAGAATATACAAAGATTATTTACTACATACAATAAAGTAGATAAACTATTATTGAAAATGAAGTTACGAGAAGTTTATGAGCCATCTACTACTTCTTTGGTGCCGTCTTTTGAGAAGGCCAAAACTAAAGGATGACCATCCTCTAAGGTTGATACATCAGCCAAAAGGGATCTGTCATTTTGAATTTGTAGAGCAACGTACTGATGACAAAATTTCTCCTAGCACGGTTACCTTCATCAAAGTTTCAAGGAAAAAGAAGCTAAAAGCTCAACAGACTCATATGGAGAGTGCTAGCATATTCTTAGAATGTTTCCACCCCAAAGCAGTCAAGGAATATATATTTAACATTGTAAATGTTCGATCTGATGGCAATTGTTGTTTCAGGCTAATAGCTAGTTCGTTTGGATTGGAAGAAGATGCTTCGAAACAAATTCGACATGAGCTTACACATGAGTTGAATTCTAATTACCATTTCTATGAAAACTTATATGGAACAATTGAGCGTGTGAAAGAATTATTATATATCATAGATTTTTCTGGCACGTGTGCACCATTTGATAAATGGATGACAATGCCTGCAGTGGGCTATTTGATAGCATCGATATGATGTTGTATTTGTTCACCTATCTGCTATATAGTGTTTGACATTTCTTCCATTACGTTCTCCAGCTCCTCCATCAACAATTCATAAAGTTATCTCATTGGGTTTTGTTAATGGGAATCACTTTGTGCAGGTAACTCAACTTTAATGACATTAGTCAATTAACTTGCTTTTACTGATGTTTAATGTAAGTTATTGATTATCCAGGTGAACCTTAAGTCTAATTGTCCAATTCCACCTGTTGCATGCAATTAGCACAAATATAGAGATGAAATTGCAAGTGGATGGGAGAGCCCATATGAATCACGAATTAAGGCATTTGGAGAGATGATTGGCGTTAATGTTGCTATGCAAGAGACTGTTAACTTAAACTCTCCATAATTGTTTTTATCAATATATACTTTTAGGTTATAGACATATGAATTATTATATTTTCATGAATGCATCTTTTGTAAGAACATGCTGATATATAGATTAATTATGTCCATCAGATTAGATTTAAATAAGTAAAGCAAATATGTAGGAACCTGTTTTTTAAACAATCATTGACATTGATTTTAGTAAAGTACTGAGTTATAATTACAAAAGCCTACACGTTATAAAGCTAATGGACAAAAGAAAAAGCAAAGAAAAATTATAGTGTTGTGCAAAAAAAGGACGTTTTCAACCACTATATAGAGACAAAAATCAACAATCTTCCTTAGTTACAATTTGACCCACTATTGAATAAGTACAAAATAATTCACTTGATATTTGCATCATATTTCTCTAGGAAACTCCCCTAATGCTGTTGATGTATATGGAATGAATTTCAATTATAATACAAGGTAATCCATTTGATGTGATGTAAAGAAAGGAAAAGGAAATACTTCAATTTCCTTTTCTAATTTCTCTCTAGCTGCTTCCAGTTTCCTCATTTGCTTCCTAGGAAAATATTTTTGCCCAAGACAATCATCTTCATATCAATACCTTTGGTGAACAAAATTATACACCATGGTACAAATTCAGGTCAAGAATCACCTAATGTTATCTCTTTCTCTTTTCCTTCATCTTCAACTCTTCTACTTTTTCTGCGCTAATCACTTCACTTCAAGAACTGTTCTATTTTCCAGGAGATTCCTATTAAAGCAGCGGCATATGCAAATTCAGTAGTACACTAACTACCTTGCTTAAACAAGATTCTTTCAAGCAACTGAAAAAATAAGAACTAGGTAACTTGCGTCTGTCCCTTCACATTTCAAAAAGCATCTACTTACAACTTAGTTAATAATAAATGCAATATAATAAACTTATAAATTTATATGTTTACGCCCTAAAATTTTCCATTCGACATATTAAGCATTATGCTTTGCTTTTAGTAGTTATAGTGGTAAAAATAAATTTAGGAATCAACCCAAATATAGAATATCAATGTCATTAATAAATCATATACTATATCATTTCACATGCCAGCTAAAAATCAGGTTCATAAGCCAAGAAGACATTCCCAAACACATCCGCATTTATAGTACCTTTGCTGCCTTTGCTACAAGTTTTTTCTCCTTTTCCATAGCAACCAAGTTCTTTTAGGGCGTGAATAAATTTCACTTTTGTGCTTGATCATGTTCTTTGCCTGCAAGGTCATTGAGAGATGCATTTTCGATATGATCAACAACTACGTGATTCTCATATTTTGCTACTAATAATTATTTGTGTCATAATGATCATATCCAAATCTCCGACAAAACATTTTCCAATTCTAACAAGCAATCTTCTCAAAGGATTAAACTTACAATACTTTACTTTTTGAATATAGGTCCAAAAGCCTTGATTGTATACTCAGTTTTCTCCATTTTGTTTGAGATCAGCAAATTCTAATATTCTATTACATGCCCATCCTTTATGAGGTTCTTCCCTTCGTCCCCTGGATGCATTTATTTAATCAAATTAATACATAATGCTAACAAAATCATGTGAGAAGAAACAATTTGAAATCAAATAGAAAGGAAATATTTCCTATCATTTTGCTCAAAGGCATTGGACTTGTGAAATCTATATTGGTTAATAACCTGATAATAGTTGTAGAAGTTGATAAGCACAATACTGGAACTATAAACATTCGTTAAACAATTGACATGGTGGTCCGTTTGGCACTCAGGATCCACATAAGACATAACAAAATGTTCTACATACTTCTGAGCTCACATACGAATGGCCAACAAAATAACTTAGATAGTCCGAAGTCGAACAGTTTGGCTTAGAAGTTGGCAAAAACAAGGATATCTGTAAATTGCATTAGATGAAATTATTAAATACGCAAGAGATAATTATTAAATACACAACAGATAATAAGTGACCTTGAACAGGGAAAATATGCAAGAAAAATAACATATTTGCCTTAATCTTGCTTCAATCCTGCTTGACACCATCTATTCCTACCGCCTTTTGTGAAGAATTAGGTGCAACGTGGTTTTGTTCCTCAGAAACTGAATTTTTAGTGGTGTTCTTGGCTGTGGGTTTGTATAGACAAGCAGCCGGCGCTCTCTTCGCCTTCCGAGACTCCCACCCGAATAAACTATATAACTTTGCCATTACTAAATTGAACAACACATCATATATTGACCATCGGAACCAGGAATAATGGTAACAAACACGCCAAGCAAACTATTTTCTCAGAGGTCAATTTGCTTTGATTTCCTATTCCCCTTACTAAATATAAATAAATTCATCACTGAAGATGAAAAAAATTTGATTGAGGAAGACTTACTTTCTCAGAACAATTCCCGTTAGTTGCGTGACTATTCTCCTTTAAACCTTATATTCTTGTGATACAATTGAAGATAGCAAGAAATAACTCTATTCTCAGACAAATACTAATTCAGAAACCCAATTTCATGTGACTCAAATTTAATAAGGAATTTGAGGGAAAGAACGCCTCCATATCCTGCAAAGCCTTGGGAATAGCCTCAAATCCCTTCCTAGTAAACCCATTTTTTGCTTTTCTAGATAGAATTTGAAACCAAAGTCGCATCTTTAACACAATTCAGATATTTTCCAATTCAATTTATTCAATTGAAAGATTTTCTAAAACTAAAATACAAGTTCCTCTATGAATTTAACAGGTTCAAAAGGGGTTAATTTCACAAATCGTCTCCAACCTTTGAGTTAAGAATAGGCTGGGTACCCAACCTTTTTTTGACCTCCAGGGTCCCCAACCTTTCATAAATTCGCATGATAGGTCCTTTTTATCACTATTCCGTTAATTTTTCAATAAATTGACCATTATACCCCTTAGCTTTTTAATTTTAAAATAAAGATTTAAAAATAATAAAATTAAAAAAAAAGGGAAAACCCAGCCCACCCACCTCTCTCCTTCCATCCCAAGAATTGCCGCCAGAAATGGAAGCAAAATGTTGCTGTTTCCGGCCGCCAAAATTTTTTTCGGAGGGTGGGTGTGAATCCCCCCATTTGCTACTGGAAAAGAGCCATTTTTTACAGCAAGTTGGGGGGGGGGGATTCACCCCCCTAAATGCTTCCATTTCTGGCAGCAAAATGTAGGGTGAACCCTTTCTCCCAAAAAAATGCTGCCAGAACCGGCAACAAGCGTTAATGCTGCCATTTCTAACAGCAGGGGCATGAATATGTTTCTGGCAGCAGATAGGGGAGAGGGTTCACATCCCACTTTGGCCACTAGAAACGGCAGCATTTTGTGCCATTTTTTGTGGTGATTCTTTGGAGGGGATGGGATGGGGCGGGGCGGGGCGGGGCGGGGCGGTGTGGGGTGGGTTTTCTTTCTTTTTTTTAAATTAAAAAGTGAAGGGGTATAATGGTCATTTTGTTGAGAAAATAATGGAATAGTGATAAAAAGGACATATCGTACGAATTTATAAAAGGTTGGGGACCCAAGAGACAGAAAAAAAGGTTGGAAACCTAGCCGATTCTTAACCCAAAGGTTAGGGGCGATTTGTGAAATTAACCCATTAAAAATTAGAGGCTCTTGCCTATAGAGGCTGCGTTTTTTACCTAAAGAGAGAGGAGTGGCCTCAAGGCAATGATTGAGAGAGGAGACAATTGAGCAAAACTGTGGAGGGTGGTTTCGGTGGTGGTCAATTGAAGGAGATACGTTCGTTCCTTTCGTTTTCTCTTTCTTTCTTTTTCCCCCATTTAACAATGTGCACCACATTTTTTTTATTTTTGTTTTTTCTTATAACGTTGGACACATATGTAAAATAAATTGTGTTGTCATTATCCATTTCAACAAGAATTTTATTTTGTCCACACATGCATGTTATTATGCATGCGTATAACACATGACACGCATCTAGGCTACAAGAGTGGGGTGCTTGTAGCTTAGATGTTTGACACGTATACACACATGCATAATAACATGCATACGTATAGGCAAAATAAAATTCTTGTCCATTTCAATTCTAAATGTGGTGGGCATAAAATGTAGTGTGTCAATAAAAAATTGTAGTGGAAATATAATTACCTTTTTCGTAATCTATGTGAATAATGGGAGGCAAATATCTTTGTGGGACAAAGAGAGTATATATCGATAAATAATGACCCACTATTAAAATAGTTTCCTAAAAATAAAAGGTTAATTGTAGAATAAGAAAGGAAATTAATTTTATATGTCTAGAAAGTGTAAAAAGACGTGGAAATTTTTTTAGCGACCTTATTCCTTTTATATGTGTGTGTTTATTGTAAGAAATTAATGAGACGTTATTAAAACATTTTCCAAGACCAAAAAAAGGTTAATTGGCAAAACCAAACATAAATAAATAAATAAATAAATAAATAAATATTAAATTAAAATTATTAGAAAAGGTACCTAACCAAATTTCTTGAGGGAAAAATGTGCCAGAAATAACTTTTCGTGTATGTGTGTATAAATATGAGAAAATTTAAATAACATAGATTGTTGTATAATATAATTTGTAATTTTTCTACAATTTTTCTAATACATCAAAAAGCAAAAAAATAAATAAATATAGTGTTAAATTTAACATTTTAATTATTATTAATCAGAGAAACTAAAATCAGAAGAAGTTGAGAAGTTACCTTTTTTTTTTTGAATGGAAATTTTCTTCATTAAGAGTTACTCAGTACCTCCTTGTAAACCTTGGTGTGCAAGGATAGAATACAATCAATCCAAACTGAAATGGTAAAAGAAGAAACAGCGAATTTAGCGAGACTGTAGGCTATCACATTCCTATATCTAGGAATATAATAACAAGAGCCACAATTAATCG
The DNA here is from genome assembly GCA_963692815.1 of Nyctanthes arbor-tristis. Taxonomy (NCBI): domain Eukaryota; kingdom Viridiplantae; phylum Streptophyta; class Magnoliopsida; order Lamiales; family Oleaceae; genus Nyctanthes; species Nyctanthes arbor-tristis. Next base: position 39,549 of record CAVNYN010146245.1, read on the forward strand.
CAGCTAGAAGATTTAAAACTTCCTCGATAATGATTACTCCTGGTGTGTGCAGCTTGCTTGCACATAGGCTCTGAACAACTCAAGCCACATTGGTCTCCACTTTTGCCACCGCTAACCCCCGGTGTTTCGCAAAAAGAAGCCCTTCCCGAATAGCCATTGCTTTGGCCACCTTCACCATGAACCGCCCTTTACAACTAATTCCAAAGGGCACATGCAAAACACCCTCGCCATCTCATATCACCCCTCCAAGGCCAATCAAGTCCTCTTCTTCTCTAATGGCAACATCCGTTTGGAGGATAAATCCTTCTGTGATTCCCAACCTCTACCTCCACATTAGGGTCGAATTCAAATTTTGGTCATGTGCCATGCCGCCCTCCACCTTATGAAACTCCTCCATATAGATAATAAGAGAATCCCTTTCGTACTCAACTACTGTTGGAGGGCCACCATGCATGACTTTGTTTCTATTCTTCCAAATTCATGTCATGCAAAGTAGCCCCAGTGTCTCCTTGGAGCATGATGTAGCAATAGATCGAAGGAGGTCTCCCATATCTGTTTCACCACCGCCAACCACACCTCCTTTGACCATATCCCATAAGCCCATTTCCTTCCATAAATAGTTCACCCAACAACATTGGAGGAACACATGTGTATCCGACTCCCACCCTTGGCATCTTGGGCATTGAATTCTTGCCTCAATATGATGTCTCATCAGGTTTGTATTTGTTGGAATCGCATGACAGGTGAGTCGCCATGCAAAGTTAGTTCGACTGAGCTTTAGCTCGGTGCAACTCAAGTCTATGAGCTCTATCGCACACGAAGGGCCACAGTAAGAATTGAAAAGGGCGGAGTTGTAGCATAGTTGGAGTTGTAGCACGGTTGAAGTGTGCTAAGGTGATTGACATTGGTAGAAATCTAGCGAAGTGGTGAAGTTTGTTGGTAATTTGGGGTCGAATTGGGTGTTATTAAACTCTATTTTTAGAATTCATAAGAATGACTAATTGCATTTGGAAATTAGATAGGTCAAGGGATTTGACTTGCAATTTTAAACTAATGTCTTAATTGCATAATTGTTGCACAGGTTTTGGGATTTATAACTTGGCCATATTGTTTACAAAAATTATATTTTAGTCCTTTAAGATTGTAGACTCCCAAGTCTTTATGGTTCTGAATTTTAATGACTTTTAAGATTTGGTCCATATAGTTTCAAATTTTAAATCTCAATACTAGTCTTGGACGTGAAAATTTGATCTTCGATATTCTAGATTATTTTGGTCCTTAAATTTTGGATAAATCAAATGCCTCGTAATTTGTATGATTCTTCAAGTAATTAGAGACCGGCCACGATGAAGAAAATTCATGAATAACGTGCAAATTATACTTAGACAACGTACCTTGATATCACATGCATATGTGAATAAAATATAACTTAAAAAATTGAAAGATACCAAAATCACAATGCAAAAAATGAGAGATGAAGCGAGGTATGCCGAAGCAAATCTCCTTAAGACAGATTTCACCCCCGTTAACCAAAAGTGCACACGGAATTACGGACTTCTGTCTCTCAAGATGCAATACTTCTTCCAAAGTCGATATTGCACTTTACATCAACTTTGACGGTCGAACCAATATTTGACTATACTTTTCAATAGACAAAGAGAAGAGAGAAGAATCAATATTTAGAATTGATTGGATGTGTAGATTAGGGATTATAGACAACATGCACAACGGAAATAAAAACTATAATTCCTACATCAGGATCAAACTTGCTTTTAGATGGAATTCGTGATCAGAAAGTTACCTAAACGTAGCAGTAAATTCAGTTTATCTGATCATACCACAGCTGTCCAAGCGTCCAGCCTCTAACAATAATCCACACAGCAAGAACAATCTAAAAACAAGAACTTTTCATAGTGGGCTTAGGGTTTCTGTATTATCTTGTGCTAGCAAGTTAATACAGAATGTGTATGTAAATGTTGTAGTAACCCGAGACCCTAAAGCGCTCTATTTATAGGTTTCAGCGCAACCCTAATCTAAGTAGGATTTTAGAGCCCATGTACGGTCCGACCCAATTAATCTTATTAATTAAATCATCCATTATGTAAAACATGGTCCAACAATTGAGCCTTGTACATTAATTCAACAATCTCCCACTTGGACAAGGTCCAATTCTAAGACTCCGATTCTTGCCTTTTGTGTGTGACCCATTAGGCTCTCATTCATGATGGCAAACACCGTGATACTATTATTCTAATCTAATTAGAATAAGACAAACAAAAATCTCTATTTTAATTTATCATCGATTCACCTAGATCGATCAGTTCATGACGCCGTCCAAGATTGACATCTAGCAATGTATCATGGCAATCCATGTGACGGGATGTCATGTGGTATGACAAAACCTTTCCATGTACGGTTACCGTTGAAATATAAATCCTTCATCAATATAATCCAATTGGTTAAGAGATATGGATAAGCGTCAATCTCATTTCAACCAATTATGTTATTCCCACAGACTTAACGTTGACAAACTTATGATCATGATTGAAACTCCTTTCAACTCACAATCACACCTTGGCCAAGGAATTTTCATCAACTCAAGTAGCAAAAAGTGGATTATAGTCTCCTAATATCCAGGAGTGATGAATCCTCATCTAGAATACTCACAACCTTCATGTAACTTCCATTATACCTGTACGGCATTTTCCTAATAACTCATGGCTAGAGCCTCATCAAATGTCCGCTTAAGCATAACAATCATTACATAAGATTCTTGGTATTCTCAAGTCGAAAGACCAGTTCCACAACCATCCATTAGAGATTAACCACAGACGCTAGGATACTGTCCATGTGGTATCTCTAGGCGGATCATCCAATGTTTGTTCTACTAACAAAGCATCCATGTGTTCATTCAAATGTCACCACATTCTAACTTGTGAGATCAATTACTTTCTAAGAAAGAAATGTAACACATGCTAGTCTACCCATAAAAACAGTATCCATATCCTGTAATTTCCTCGACTAGGGATAGTTTAAGAACAAGTGATAACAAACATCTCATAATCACAACCCATTGTGATTAACAATTTATTTTTATCTTATTTTACGGACTCTATTATTTTGATGATAAGATAATAACACTTATGAAAATAATAGATCTGCCATTAAAATGCATCTATTAATAAGTGTTTATACTCAAAATGTCTTACAAAATAGTATAACACTAAAATCCAAACAAACTAGATCCAGTCATTCTTGTGTCTAATACCCATCGACATAGCATGACTATCATGCTTGTCATGTGACAACGTCTTTGTCAATGGATCTGCAACATTATTGTCTGTAGGGACTCGTTCTATATTTATGTCATTCCTTTGCATAATCTCCCTAATGAGATGATATCGCCTTAATACATGCTTGGACCGTTGATGAGACCTGGGTTCCTTCGCTTGTGCGATGTCTCCATTGTTGTCACAAATACAAAGTAATTGGGTCAACAATGCTAGGATCAACTCCAAGTTCAGTGATGAACTTTCTGATCCAGATAGCTTCCTTTGCTGCTTCCAAAGTAGCTATGTATTCGGCTTTCGTTGTTGAATCAGTGGTCATTGCTTGTTTGGAACTTTTCCAACTCACAGCACCGCTATTAAGAGTAAACACATAACTATATTGGGATTTATAGTCATCTTTATCATACTGGAAACTAGCATCAGTATATCCCTAAACTCTCTTAGTTCATAGTTATTTCCTCCAAATATTAAGAACACATCCTTAGTTCTTCTCAAGTATTTAAGAATGTTCTTAACAGCTATCCAATGTTTCTCTCCAGGGTTCGCTCGGAAACTGCTTATGACACTCAAAGCATAAGAATCATCTGGTCTTGTACATAGCATCGCATACATGATAGATCCTATTGCAGAAGTATAAGGAATCCTATCCATGCGATCCCTCTCAACTTGTGTCTTTGGACACATTTCTTTCGAGAGATTAATCACATGCCCTATGGGATAGAGTCCTCTCTTGGACTCTTCCATTTTAAATCTTCTTAAGATCTTGTCTATGTACATAGATTGGGTTAGGACAAGCAATCTTTTAGATCTATCTCTATAGATCTTAATCCCAAGAACATATGTTGCCTCTCCCAAATCTTTCATGGAGAAGTTAGTTGACAACCAGGATTTCACTGATTTCAGCATAGAGATGTCATTTCCTAATAGAAGTATGTCATCAACATATAAAATTAGAAACACGACTTTACTCCCACTGCTTTTCTTGTACACACATGGCTCATCTTCATTTTTGATAAAATCAAACTTTTTGATTATCTCATCGAAACAAAGATTCCAGCTCCTAGAGGCTTGCTTTAGTCCATATATGGACCTTTGTAGCTTACAAACTTTATTTGGCTCATTGGATTCAAAACCTTCAGGTTGTGTCATGTACATATCCTCACTAAGATTTCCATTAAAGAATGCAGTTTTAACATCCATATGCCAAATCTCATAGTCATGATATGCTGCTACTGCAAGCAAAATCCGAATTGATTTAGACATGGCTACTGGCGAAAAAGTTTCATCAAAGTTAACTCCTTGTCTTTGATTATAATCTTTCGCCACCAATCTAGCCTTATAAGTCTGAACTTTTGCATCCATGTCGATCTTTTTCTTGTAAACCCATTTATAACCTATAGGTTTCACTCCTTTAGGTAGATCAACTAAGGTCCAAACTTTGTTTTCATACATGGAGTTCATTTCGAATTCCATGGCTTCTTGCCATCTTTTTGAGTCAACACTTGACTTTGTTTCTGCGTAAGTTCGTCTTCCTCAATTAACAACGTATCAATGGTAATCATTAGATCATATCTTTGAGGAGGACGAATAACTCTACTCGACTTGCATGTCGGAGCTGGCGTGTCCTTAGGGACTGGTGTTTCTCTATTGCCAGTTTCTACCTCATCAAATGAAAGCTCAACTCTTGGCTCATCTAATCGGTTAGATTCTTCGATGGTTTCTTGAACCTCTTCAAGATCTACTTTACTCCCACTATTTCCTCTTAGAATAAACTCTTTTTCTAAGAATATAGTATGTCTTGACACAATGACTTTCATAGTGTCAGGATTGTAAAAGTAGTATCCAACAGTCTCCTTTTGATATCCCACAAAAAAACATTTATCAGATTTAGCATCTAGCTTATCTGATTCAATATGCTTCACATAAGCATCACAACCCCAAATTTTCATGTATGACAAATTTGGTCTTTTACCAGTCCATAGTTCATATGGAGTTTTATTAACCGATTTAGATGGGACACGATTTAGTGTGTAACAAGCGGTATGGATTGCATATCCCCAAAACGTTTTTGGGAGAACTGCATGGCTCATCATGGATCACATCATATCTAATAGCATGTGATTTCTCCTTTTAGATACACCATTGTGCTGTGGTGTATATGGTAGAGTCCATTGTGAGAGACTCTCATTCTCTTTCAGATAATCTAAAAACTCTCCTTTCAAATATTCTCCA